>CAUYQV010095006.1:0-26539 GCA_963574575.1 Galagoides demidoff
GGTGTTGTGGTGGGTGCTTGTGGTCCCAGCTACTTGGAAGGCTGAGGCAGGAGACTCGCTTGAGCCCAGGAGTTGGAGGTTGCTATGAGGTGTAATGCCATGGCTCTCTACCCAGGGGAACAGCTTGAGGCTCTGTCTCAAAAAAAAAAAAAAAAAAAAAAAGAACCAGGCTGCTGTAAAGTCTATCATGGCACACCAAGAGAGGTTGATCTTCTGATTATTTCCTAGTATGCACAAGATTCTTTTAGAAACTAACACATATATTTGCAATTGTTTGTTTATATATCTGGCTCTGAAGGGTATAAGGTAGGTTTATGTCCTATTTATCTTCCAATCCATAGCCTAGCACTGGGTAAGGCATGGTATAGCCAGTAAAAAATTTTGAGAGAAGTGAATTAATTGATCAAGTAAGCATATTTTACAAAATATAAAGTAGATTATAGCACAGAATGTTCACATACATTTGAAATTCTAGAAACAATAAAGTATGATTTTCCAAGAAGGGGATTTTTATATTTTTGATCAGTTATATGTAAATTAAAATTATGTTTTCTTAAATATTTCTCAGCTTTATCTAGATTACATGACAATTGTAGAAAAGAAGGAAATTGAATTCTACTTATTGACATATAATTTGATTAAGAAGAAGTGAAATAAATCATTCTTCAGTGTTTAAAAGATATGTCTTTTCAGAGTTTTCACAGCCAAATAGCTGATATTCAAACCTTGTTCTGTAGGAAATTCACATTTCATTGCCTAAAATCAGATTCATTATATATGGCACCAGACCTTGTCACAAACAATTGCCTTCACCCCTCCTCCTTCTTTCTCCTATAGTTAATGACTTGAAATCTTAAAATTATTTGTGGCCTCTTCCTATTTGTCATCCCAGTGCCCTCTCGTGTCTGCGTCCTGTTAATTTATCTTTTATGCCTTTCTGTACTCCTTTTGATTCATATATTTGCATCCTCTGCTTCAACAAATTCACGCTGGACTCTCAGAACAGCCTCTTAATTCTTTTCCTACTTTGTATTTCTTTATTGTATGATTATCTCCACAACTCATAAATTATTTAATCTTTCTAAGAAAAAAGAAACAAACCCAACTCAACAAACAAACCAACATCACTGCTTTCATCAGTCTTACTAAAAAATTCCATAATTCACCATCTCCTGGCTTCTGTTTTGGTGGTGTCATAGTCAATGATAAAGGTCTATAGTAATGACACTCGAGCCTGATTTTCTAGTTTATCTCTTATTAATCTTTTTATCAAATCCTCAGCTTCAGTAAAGATTTAAGAACCTGTGAACAAGAATTGCACAGTTGTGCCCATGACATGTTGCTTATTTTATTTACCTCATTCATGAATCCCTCTCTTTTTGCTATGTTTCATTATATAAAGTTTTTACTGTCAAAGTTTTAGTAGGCAGAAAAATAGAATAGCATGATTCTTCTTATTTACCACTTAGTTTTAAAAATCACTTGCATTTTGAAATGTTTGATCATCCTTTTTGCTGAAGTATTTAAAAATAAATTGCAAAGACTGTGATATTTCACATTTCAAGATAGTTTACTGTGCATCTCTAAGCAGTAAGGGAATTTTCTTACTTTATCACAATAGCAACATAAATAATATTTTCTTTACATCACTAATACAGTAGTTTTAAAATTTCTTGATTATTTAAAAGAGTTGTTTTCATTGCTTTTTCAACCCTTTAATTTTCATAGATTTAGGTTCACTGTAAAATTAAGAAGAAGGAACAGATACACCCCTGGCCCTGACACATGCACTGCCTCTCTCATGCCTCCCCCCAGAGTACCTGTGTTACAAACATTCATCCTACACTGACTGATCATTATCACCCAGTGTCCATAGTTCACTAGTCCTGGTGCACATTATGGATTTTAACAAATGTATCTACCATTATAATGTTATATAGAGTATTTTCACTGCCCAAAGGATTTTTAGGAAAGTGCAAATATTTATGTCTTCCTCCTCTTACCCCCTGGCAACAACTGATCTTTTTACTGTCTTTATAGTTTTTCCTTTTGAGAATGCCATATACAGTCACTGGAAACATACAGCATGTAACCTTTTCCTATTGGCTTCATTAACTTAGTAATAAGCTTTTAAATTTCCTCCATGTCTTTGCATAATTTGATAGCTCATTTAATTTTAATGTTGAGTAATACTCCATTATCTGAATGTACCACAGTTTATTTATTAATTAACCTACTGAAGGACATCCTTGGGTGCTTGAACATTTCGGCAATTATGAATCAAGCTACTATAAACATCCATGTGTAGGTTTTTGTGGGAATATAAGTTTTTAGCACATTTGAGTAGATACCAAGGAATATGGTTATGAATCATAAAGTTAGAGCATGTTTAGTTATATAATAAACTGCCAGACTGTCTTCCAAAGTGGCTAAACCATGTCGAATTCTTACCAGCAGCAAATGAGTATTCTTGTTGCTTCACATTCTTGCCAGTATTTGGTGTTGTTAATGTCTGAATTTTGACCTTTCTAATAGGTGTGTAGTGGTATCTTGTTGTTTTACTTTACATTTCCCTGATGGAATGTGATGCAGAGCATCTTTTTGTATGCTGCTTTGCCTTCTGGATATTTTCTTTGCTTAGGTGTCAGTTAAGATCTTGGCTCATTTTAAAAATTGACTTGTTTCTTCTCTTATTGTTCAATTATAAGAATTCTTTGTATATATTTAGATGAGATCTTAAATATTAAGATACGTCTTTTGCAAACATTTTTTTCCAATCTGTGTCTGTATTATCATTCTCTTTATAGTGTGTTTTGCAGAACAGTTTTATTTTGATAGTCAAGCCCATCAAAGTTTTCCTTCATAGATTTACCTTTGGTTTCATAACTAAAACATCATTACCAAACTCGATACAATCTAGATTTTTCTTCTTTGTTATCATCTAAAGATCATATAGTTCTGCATTTTATTTTGGCTTGTCGTCCATTTTGAGTTATTTTTTGTGAAGTATGTGAGATCTGTTTCAATATTTATTATTGTACAAATATCTAGTTGTTCCAGCACCATTTATTGAAAATATCATTATTGCTCCATTACATTGCTTTTGCTCTATGCTAAAGAAAAATTGGCTATACTTAAGTTGATCTATTTCTGGGTCCTGTATTCTGTTTCTTTGATTTACTTGCCTATTTTTCACTGATACCACACTATCTTCATTACTGCAATTTTGCCGTAAGTAAAGTCATGCAGTATCAGTTCTCTGACTTTATTTTTTAGCTCCTATATTGAATTTGCTATTAGCGTCTTTTCCTTCTCTATATAAACTTTAGGATCAATTTACTGATATTCACAAAATAATTACTGGGACTTGATTGAGATTGCCTTGAATCTATAGATCAAGTTGGAAAGAACTGATACCTCAATAATATTGAGACTTCTTACACGTGCAGATGAATTATTTCTCCATTTATTTAGCTCTTATTAAATCAGAGTTTTGTAGTATTTTATCCATATAGATCATGTATGTATTTTTAGATTTATACTTAAGCATTTCATTTTGGTGGGAGTGCTAATGAAAATGGTAGGGTGCTTTTCTTTTCAAAATTTCAAATTTCACCCATTTATTGATGGGCACATACAAGAGTGATTGACTTTTATATATTATCTTGTAAAATGCAACCTTCCTATAATTGCATATTAGTTCCAGAGTTCTTTTTGATGATCTTTTGGGTTTTCTACATAAATGATTATGTCACTAAGAACAAATGCAATTTTATTTCTTCCTTTCCAATCAATATACCTTTTATTTCTTTTTCTTATTTAACTGAATTAGCTAGTATTTCTAGCATAGTGTGGAAAAGGAGTGGAGAGAGGAAACATCCTTGCCTTATTTCTGATTTTACTGTGAAAGCTTTCAGTTTTTCACAATTAAGTGTGATAGGTATAGGTTGTATGTAAATATCTTTAACAATGTAAAGAATTTCCCTTTATTCTTTAACTTAGGATTCCTATAAATTCCACACATTTCCTTTGCTTATTATGCATTTTATTTATTTGTTTATTTGAGACAGAGACTCACTCTGTCACCTAGGCTAGAACACCATGGCATCAGCCTAGCTCACAGCAACCTCAAACTCCTTGCCTCAAGCAATCCTCCTGCCTTGGCCTCCTGAGTAGCTGGAGGTGCCTGACACTATACCCAGCTAACTTTTTTATTTTTAGTAGAAAAAGCATCTTGCTCTTGTTCAGGGTAGTCTCAAGTTCGTGACCTCAAGCAATCTTCCCAACTCAGCCTCCCACCAGCTTATTATGCATTTTCAGTCTCTTTGAATTCAGAATAACTCGCTATTTTTTTCTTTTTATTAATTTTATTTCATGCTTAGCATGAATAGCTCTTCCTTTTTATACATTGATCTGTTAAAGATGTCTGATCAGTTGTCTTCTAGAATAAGGAAGATTCTGGATTTGTCTATTTTTATTCATGATGTCATTTAACTTGCAACTCCTGAATTTTCTGTAAATTGTAGGTTAGATCTTAAGTCTTGGTTTGATCCAGTTTTAATACTTTGGTAAGTATATACATAGGTGATGTGGTGTACTTCATTGTGCAAAAATTGTCCAGTTGTTGTAATCCTCTTAAATCTAAATTATTTTTATTTCTGCTCCTAGTTCCCTATTTCTTTCAGTAAGTATTATACTAGCTTTTATCAATTTCCCCCTCCTCCAAACTTCTGTTGTATTTATGTTCTACATTACAGAATTTCACACTTCATGCTATACTATATGTCATTTTGAAGTACATTTTCTATTCTGTGCTAAACTTGTCTATTTAAATGAGTTGTAGGTCACTCAAAGTCAATTCCCAAATGTCATGTTTTTTTCTGTAGCAATGGGAATATTGTAGGTTTTCAGTACATATTCTTTTCATGATTTCACGGTTGAGTCTATCAAAACTTAGCCATGTCTTTTCCTTTTTTAAAGAAAAATATTAAATATAGACGTATTCTTTGTTTATTCCACTTCTATTAAATGGACTTGAAATAGAATGTACCCCATTCAGGGCTAGAAAAGGACCTTCATTTTGGGAGCCTGTGCAAACAGACTTTTTCTCCCTGAACTACACTCTCTGAATACAAGAAAGACAGGAGAGGACAGTTTTTCCAGGTAAGGAAAGTCCCTTCTGGAGTGGACCCCCGATGCATTTTCCCAGAGCAGGAGGAACTGCATTCATTTGTTAATAGCCTCATTCTGTCACTAATCAACATTGAAGTCTGTCAAGTCCTGGCCAAGAGTAATTCCCAAAACAGTGTAAAATTCCTAGACAAAAGACTTCTGGGGGGAATTCCCCACCCCCCTCTTTCAGAGGCTCTGGTTGCTTTCCTTCCTTCTATTACTTTCCTTGTAATAAATCCTATCTTATCACTGATCTCTGTAGTCCATGAGTTCATTCTTTGAATCTTTGTGACTAAGAACCTACTGTAGAAAGATATTCTGGTAACAGAAGTACCAAATATAGCACAAGTAAACATAAAATGTAGTAATGAGGATAATTGTAGTATTAAGACCATTGCATAAAAGCCATGTAAGTACTGAGTCCAAGCATGTGAACCACAATCAACAAATATTTGCCAAAAAAAATGAATGGTTGTTTTGTTGGTATTGTGAAAACTATTATGCTTTCTTATGTCAAGAATTTTTTTAAGCTGAATAAACTCATCTGTTTAAAAAGATCTCTCTAAGAATTTTCTATAGTAAAGATGTTCTATAAATTATTATCTGTGAAAACCTTAACAACCAAGCACCCAGCACTCATTTCAATGCATATGAAATTTTTTATAACTTAGTTATAACTTCTATAGAACTTATTTCCATAAGGTAGCCTATCTCCTTTTTCTCCTATCCAAGGAATAACATGGCAGGGTTGAATTACCTAAAGATCTCTGGGGCTTATCCTTCTTATTTGCTCTCCAGAGGTTTTCCCTGTGTTTCTTTCTTTGTCTCTAGCAGAATTTATAGAAAAAAAAAACTATTAAAACATGCACCAACTCAAGCAAAATATAGAATTATTTTAGCAAGCAAATAAAGCTGGCATATCACCTATCTAATATGTAACACTGGGCTGCTCTGGAGGGCTTTAAATAGCATTATACTTTGTTTCTGGGTAGGTATATATGAACTCAAATTATTGTGTTATGTTTCCTAAAATATTCTTGGCCCTCATTATGTACCAATGTGGCATAATGGAAATAGGTGCTAACAAAGGCAAGTAATCTCCTTTGGGAATAATGTCTAGTATGTTTGTTAGAAAATTATGCTTATGTTGTCATTGGATTTTACATTACCTCATTTGTTTGGATTTTATGATTATCGTATGCCAACAGTTGTTTGGAGAGTTGTGAGCAAGTATTTCTTCTTTTCCAGAAATATAAAAAAGGTATACTAAATATAAATAAAGACAATAGGCCAATTGTTTACAGTCAAATGTTGAAATCATCCACAGTAAATACTAACAAATAAATTGCCAATCCAGCAAAAGTAAACTAAAGCTATTCTCTCTAAAGCTTCTTTTAATTCCTTGGGTCAGTGATTGAGTTTTTTATTATTTAAATAAAGAACATCCCTTTAGTTTGTAAATGTTTCCTTTGTTTTGTGTTATCATTAAGTTTGTAAATGTTTCCTTTGTTTTGTGTTATCATTATTCACAAAATAATGCACATCTGTAATAATAAGTGAAGCAATGAAAATATATATAAAGATGATGTTAACTAACTCTCATCCTGCTGTCCACTCTGCTAGTCCTTTCTGGTGACCTTCTGATACCTTCTACTTCTTCAAATATACATACACAGTTTTATCTCTGTGCATGTTTATGCACACATGGGGGCTTGGAGTTTGTGTTTTCAAAGAAAAATCACAGTACCATATTGAACCCTTACCTATATACTGATAGACATTATGGCTTGGCTTTGAGTCAACACATGTAATCTCTATGAATATTAAACATCACACACAAATATAATCAATGTATTCTTTAATGTGAATTTTTTCCAATGGTGTTTCTATTTTTTAGCCTTTGCTTACTCATTTACTCTCATCCATCCCCACCCATCTACCCAATACTACACACCAGTTCCCTACGCCATCCCAGCCAGATAGTTATAAACTAAACTATCCAGCAGCTTTGTCTCTCTCGTCTCGCTTTCTCTCTCTTAATATATACATACACAGACATATATTTCATGTAAAGACATAGATAAAGATAAATTTATTCTATTGAATGTTTTAAGTTTTGAGCTATTCTTTTAGGGCTATCTATGTCTATGGATCACTTTGCCTTGTCCTTTGATTCATAGGAATTAGAGTAAAATCTCTCTCTTCTGGAGTCAAATGTGATTCAATTGCACAAAAATTTTAGTGTTTTAAGGCTTGTGAAAGGGACTGAAAAGAACTCAGTGTTCTGGGTATTTCTCCAGCATTACTTTTCCTTTCAGTTTTGTTAAGGTATAATTTTTGCAATTGCCTTCTGGTCAGAAATTTTACTCCATGCTGATGTAATTTCCTTCATAGACCTGTCATCACTATCACAACTTTAGTGAAAATGCCCCTCTGTCATCTTATGGTGCTATATTTTTGATGACCAGAAAACTTTAAGTTTCTATCACCATTTGCTGTGTGTGTACTTTTTGGACACTGCATGATAACTCAATCATAATGTTTTATCCACTTCCATAGAAAACAGAACAGGTTAACATAGCCTTCACCTCACTTTCTTAATTATTGTGTTTAGGCATTTATACTCTACACTTAGAAGGTTATATTAACTAGTTTGATGAAAGTATTTCAAATTGTATATGAAACCAACACATTGCACCCCATAAATGCATTAATGTACACAGCTATGATTTAATTTTTAAAAAAGGAAGAAAACAGAACAGGTTGAGATTTTGTAACTCTGAAGTAAAGAAGTATATGATGAATTGACAAAGCACAGTATTTGTAGTCAATATGTAATCACAGGAGTCCCCAACCTTTGGGCTTCTCTGTCCTGTGTTGGAAGAAGAGTTGTCTTGGGCCACACATTAAAGACACAAACACTGAGGAAAACTTGTGAGCAAACGAAAGGTTGTGCCCATACTTTTCATGATATCTGCCACCACAGATAAACAAAAATATCTTCACATAATCTACATGTGGCCCACAGGCCACAGGTTGGACACCCTGGATCCAGACAGTGATAGTGGTTTTCAAGTTCACTCCTTTATTTTTCAGAATGGTGACTATCTTATACTTGATGTCATAAGTCTGATGCAGCCAGCCTGCAAAAGTTATAAAGGTTTTCTGTGATCTGTCTTTAAGTAAAACATACAAAGAATTGTTTGGGAGTCTACTTAAGTATGTACCTTATAACAAATGGTAAATGGGCATAAGAAGAAAAACATAGTTGTTAATAGATTCTAAGTGTTAGACTTTAGAGCTTCATCAAATAAGAAAAACATTTGGCTTCATTTGCAGATTCTGGGAATTTTCTGCTCGTTTTGTTCAAGTCCCAGATCTGGATCTATCATCTTTGATCAGCACATGGGCATCATCTCTAAAATGGGTACTTCCATGGCAATCATGTGGATGAGGTTTAGGGTCCACTTCAAGACATGAGTACCTGAGAACACTCTCCTGTAAGTTACCACTAAGACCTCTGTTGCTTTTTTATTACCATCTTTATGATGATTGATCAACTTTTCTTGATTTTACCCTCTGTGAGGGTAGGGAATATGTCAGTCTTATTCACTGTTTAACTGTTATCACCTAGCTTGGTGTCACAATTCATGTTCTTACTCTTGAAATCTTTTTTTCAAGAATAAATGTTGGAATCAGAGTAAGATGGTTAATGATTTCCTTCTTCCAGAATTTGGTGAGCTCTTGATTTCCCTAGCACGGCCCCCTTCAGATCCCCTTTTTAACTCTTGCCTGTTCCTTACCTGTGTTGTAATCTCTTTTTCTTTTGTTCATGTATAAAATGTTGGGAAAACCTTATTTCTGAAATTAGTAAAAACTTTTATCCAATTACTTTCAAATCTGCATTTTAATCTCAGTTTATTCTTGAATTGTAGATTTTATAACAAATTGCCATTTTTAGCTTTATTTGATTTTCCCACAGATGGATGGTATCATCTGCACCCTAGTGGATTCTCAGACCCTGATAGTCTTCAGATGCCTGGAATCCCACATCACACCTGCTGTTAGTTCTATGACCCATGAGCTATTGGACCGCCAGTCTGGGTTTCACTATGTGCTCCTTTTTATCCCTTATCCCCTTTAATTCCTATAAGACATGAGAAGTCTTCAATTTTATTCCTTCAATGTATACTAGATCTAGTTCCTCTTTGAAAAAAAAATTTTTTTTTTTGTGACAGAATCTCACTTTGTTGTCCTTGGTAGAGTGCTGTGATATCATACCTCACAGCAACCTCAAACTCTTGGGCTCAAGTGATTCTCTTGTCTCAGCCTCCCAAGTAGCTGGGATGATAGGCACCTGTCACAATGTCCAGCTATTTTTTAGAGATGGGGTTTCACTCTTGCTCAGGCTGGTGTTGAACCTGTGATCTCAGGCAATCCACTTGCCTTGGCCTCCCAGAGTGCTAGGATTACACGTGTGAGCCACCACACCTGACCTGAAATCATTGTTGTTGCTTTCTTACATGAGGCCCCCCCCCCCCCCAATGGCTGCTTAAACAGCCTCCTGAATCATCTTTTGGTCTGTGGTCATACACGTTGGCTAACCTACCTTCAACTGGTTGCCATAATGACTTCTATAAAATCTCAAATTTTTAAGAGAAAACATCAAAACTTTTAAACTATTTTCTACTGTTTCCCTGGCAAGACAGATACATCATGTAGCCATGTTTCCAATGCCTCATTTCATGCCACTGGCTTTGCCCCTTTTACTCCTGAGAATAACAGCAACTTATATCTCTGCAATCCTGTACTTTCCCATGCCTTTGCACATTCTGTTTCTCCTGCCTGGCATTCACTTTGCCTCTCCTTAGTCAAGAATTCCTTCAAAGGTAACTCTCAGTGAGAACCTTTTCATGCCTCCTGGTGCTCTAGCATTTCTCCCTGCTGGATGCATACAGACATGAGCCTCTGTTTCTACTTGGCCGTTATATCACCTGTCATTGTAACAAACATGTTTGTTTGTGTATTTCATTACTGACTCACCATGTCTTTTCACATGAGTAACCTAATAAGATGTCTTAATAAGAAGTCTTATGTAGCAGTTACTCAATATATATGTATTGAATAAGTGAATAAGTAATAAATTTAATGAATGGATGATATTGGCCAGGACAGTGAGTTATGTTTAATGAAAAATGAACCTAGACCTCTTTCCTCATGAAAAATGACAAAGTATAATTTACTTGGTGTATAATTATGAAAATATATTGTTTAAAACAGAAAAATGTGGTTAATCTAGGACACTGACTTTTTATGTACTGAAAATTAATGATGTATCCTTGTGTTCTAGGATCAGATCAGATCAACAATGATTCCAAATGGGTAAAACAGGTATAATGAAAAGGTATAGTAGAAATATAATCACTATCTCATGAGAGAAGGGACTGCATAGTAGACATTATTCAATCAACACCTGGGAACAAGTATGTTCTGTAATAATATTGGTAGCAGAAGCCAGATCCATACCCACTATAGACATATCTACAGCCCCAGCCCAGGACCTAAAGGGACAAAAGCCATAGGCCTCACCATGTTCACAGACATAGCTATAGCCTGGGCCACCATAGCAGTTATAGTAGTATATCCTGTCGGAATTTAAGTCTGTACTTAAGAGTCAAGAGTAAGTTTAAGTAAGAACAGCAAACTACTGGAAGTCATTTATACTGTCTCACTGGAAACGTGGCAAATCACAGGTACTCCTGACATCTTCACATAGAACAATTTGTATTTTAAAATGTCATTAATTATATATCTTTAGATATAGAAAGGACTCCAAAACAAGTAAAATTGAGACTCTTTTTGCAGGATGTTGGAATCTTCCCCAATAGTTGACATGCTTTAAATAGAAAAAAATAAAATGCTGCATTCAATGACCTTGCTCACACTGATGCTGAGTTTAACCTTCATAACCATGCCACATGGCATGATGGGAAGGAGGCAAATACCATCTTCTTCCAATCATTTTGCTAATAATATCCCTTTCCTTACATGTAGATTTAAAACATGTTCAACACAGCTGTGATGTTAGCTATATAAATCTTAGGAGCAAATACAGTTGACTCTTGAGCAAAATGGGTTTGAATTGCACAGGTCCACTTACATGCAGATTTTTTTCTGCCTCTACCACCCTGAAACAGCCAGATCTGCCCCACCCACATCAACCTACTCAAAATTAAGAGAAGAAGGATGAAGACCTTTATGATGATTTATTTCCACTTAATGAATGGTAAATTTACATTATATTTCTTACAGTCTCTTAAATAATTTTTATATAGTTTATTTTACTGTAAGAATGCAGTATATAATATGTAATATATAGACATATGCATTAATGTACTGTTTATGCTATTGGGAAAGCTTCTAGTCACAGTTGACTATTCATAGTTAAGTTTTGGTGGAGTCAAAAGTTATAAGCGGACTTCAGTTGTGTAAAGGTTTGCCACCCCTAACCTCTGCACTGTTCAAGGGTCAACTGTAATATATTTTCCATACAAACTACTACTCTTGACAATCACATGATATTCTGCTGTTTTTTGATTGCTATGTTCTTTGGAAAATCATGCTACTTTGTTGCTTGTATAGTTCTCCCCCATCCTTTGCATACATGTTCCTTAAAAAAGTTGGTTAGTTAATTAGGCTGTACCTGCACCCCAGTGTAACACATGTTTCACAGGCAAGAAAATCATTGACAACCTTATTTGACTCTAAGGTCATAAGAACATAGAAGAAATATTTTTGAGGCTCAAATTACACAGAAGGGCATGACTATTAATTTTATAGTCTCTCTGTATAACATGTACTCATGTAAGTTGAATTCTACCTATTATCATTTCTCAAGTGAATTAAAAACAGTTGAGAATTTTCCCTCACCAGTGATCTTTAGGGTCATGCCTGATGTGGGCTGCTGTGCTGCAACCACACACTTTTAAGTGGTGCCATCATGTTGGTAGACGCTTCAGTAATCCAGGACTAAGTTTTATTTAAACTGGACAATCAGCATAAATTCATAGATGTATGTTGGTAAATAAAAGGAAGCTCAGCAGAGTGGAAGCTGTGATAGTCCAAGCCACTTGCTAGTATAATTTATTTGTGCTTTCACGGCTACCTCAAGCCCAGTCTTAAGTACATCATTTCCACCTGACGATGGAGACCCGGTCTGTGTGCTTAGCTTTGTGGATCAGGGGTTAGAGAATATCTAGTTCATGATGGGCAGTTCAAATCTCATGGTCACTTGGTGGCCCAGAGTCAAGAACTCAGTAATGAACTAAAGCTATTTTTCCAAAGGGGGATATAAATCTACAGAAGATAGCGTGCATTTGACTGAATCCTACCTGAATGCTGTGATTTACCTGAATGGGCCTGTGAAAGCCTCCACACAGCATTCTTATCTGCCTTGGATATTTCAAGCAGTGGGGAATCTTCCCCTAGTACAATTCAAGTGACAGAGAAGTACTTATAGCACCCTGGGACCATTTTGGAGCCTTCCTTTGCTCTTAATTTCTCAAAACTGGCAGCCATTTCATTCTTTTCTAAACAGGTAACAGGTAACATGCCTGAATGAGGAACGCGTTACCATGAAAACCAGCAAGGACAATGTGAACTACGCTACTTGCTTAGTGGTAAGAGGGGCCAAATGGAGCGCCTTACTTTTCATCTAGATTACAAGACCCATAACAATTCCATAAAACTCATAGGATGTACTTTTTATCTGCTGCCAACCAAGATAGTTGCTGATTCTTGCTCTCAGGTTTAATCACCAAGGTATCAGCAATATGATGGACTAACAGGATGTTCTCTGGAATGCACAGACAGGGTTTCTGCAGGTTAATTTATGCCTGAGGACTGGAGAATTAGTATGCTTTTGAGGTAGGGCAAGGAAGGATCATTCCTGGTCCTGTCAGCTAGATGCAAATTACTTTTAGTGTTTTTTTTTTTTTTTTAATTTTAGTGTAAAAACCCTCTGCCAGATGAAAAGTGCATTCCAAGTTCTAGAGGATGAAATAAACAACACCTGAAATAATAGTTAATCTGGAGTCACTACTAGGTTAGGTTTTTGACAGCACACTCTCATTCTTCTCAACCCATTTACATTTTATAGGAGACAAATAAGCAAATTGGATATTGTAGAATCACAACGCTTGGGCCTTTCAAGACTAGGAATCAGTGAAGTAGGAGGAAAACCCCGTTCCAATGTGTGGAGATGGTGACAGGGCTCCTTCCTGCATGACTTTTTGGGTAAGATTGATGGAGCCACCCAGTCAGTAACTAATGGTAGGTTTTTTTTCCTTTCCTTTTTCTTGACTTGTTAAAGAGAACTCAGAAGAGTGTTATGTGAAAGGAACAGATTGCAGTAACACAGGACACAGTGGTGTCAAAACTGCCAGTGTTGTATATATATGAAAATAATGTTGTTTGTATAGGCGGTACATATGGAAAACCTGAAAGTAAGAGGCTAAGAATGTGGCCTGATCTGCTGGTGAGAATAACAGAAACTCAGGGTCATATGAAAGCATTTTAATGATCATTTAGACAGAACTGGGGACCAGACATTTGTCTTTGTTTTATCTTTTAAGATATTTGACATAATTTACTTTAAAATATTTCAAGTAGAAAAGTACAAGACCAGCAAGAAGATCCTGACTTAGATTCCCCTAACTGTTCACATTTCAGTACATCTATGTTTTACAATTTACTCTCTCCCTCATCTCTCTCTCTTTCTCTCTTTCTATGACCTCTATGATCTTATCTAGGTCTGATAAATGTCACTGTCCCTTATATGTATATGTAGGAGTGTCCCTTTGTCCCTTTACAGTCACAGTCCAAAAGTGTGAGTCAGAGACTGACCCTAGCAATGGTTTTGCTGGTATAATTATTCATGCACGACAGACAACTAAACCACCAGGGATGGGGGGCGGTCACAGATGCAACTTTTTAAATTGACATCCCATTTTCTAGAATTGGGGCTCCTCCAAACACAACTGTGCTTCGTTCTTTGGGATCACCTTTGCCTGACAACTGCCCCAAGCTCGGGGCGTGTATTTTTCACCAGTAGCAGGAGGGATAGGGCCACTTGTAATCTTCTTCTTCTTTCAGTTGGTATCAGTGGTGCTTTGTGGAAATGGAGAGACATTTGTATTCATGGAAAGCCTGAACAGTAAGAGGAGGCTCTGCTTTATGGTAAAATGCAACATTTTACATATAATGTACTTTTGGCATGGAGGCAGGTGGAGACCCGAGCAAGATGTGTTGGTGAGGAAAAATGGAGAGCACAGGAGAGATCGGCTGAGTGGATCTGAGCTGTGGAGGGATTTGTAGAGACGGTGCCTCAGATCATCTCTTTCCTACCTGTGTATTGGTGAATTGATATTTCTAGCATTCACTAAATATAATTTTTCATTAATCTATTTTTTAAATTTCATATTAATATGAGGGCACAAACAATTAGGTTACAATGTTTTCATTTGTTAGGTTAAGTCTCTCTTGTAGTTGTGTACAACACCCGGGAGGTGTGCCATATGGCCATATGCCATATGCCCTTACACTGTGCTGTTAATCTAGTTTTAACTGAAAGAGGTTTGGCCAAAAAAGTGATTTATATAAATCATATATCTTCTCTCTCTCTCTTTTTTTTTTTTAAGACAGAGTTTCACTTTGTCGCCCTTGGTAGAGTGCTGAGACATCACAGCTCACAGCAACCTCTAACTCCTGGGCTTAGGTGACTCTCTTGCCTCAGCCTCCAGAGTAGCTAGGACTAGAGGCACTTGCCACAATGCTTGGCTATTTTTTTGTTGCAGTTTGGCCAGGGCCATGTTAGAACCTGCCATCCTCGGTATATGGAGCCGGTGCCCTACCCACTGAGCCATAGGTGCTGCCCATGTCCTCTGTTTTCTTAGAGTGATCAAAATGTTTTTTCTTTTCTTCTTTAAAAACTAAGTCATAGCTGTGTACGATTATGGGGTATAATGTGCTGATTATAAATGTGGAATACTTAAACCAGACTGCTTAACCATCATCTCACTTACTTATTTGTTGTGGTAAGACATTTATACTATACTCTTAGTAGTTTTGAAATGTACCATTGCATTATGCACAGTAGATGAAATACCACTGAATTCCCCCCCTTCCACCCCGCTTTCCCTCTTTCTCTTCCTTCTCCTGCCTTTCCTCTTCTTTCTGGACTATAGTTGTGTTTCATCATTCATATGAATGTGTAGGTGATGATATATTGGTTTCATAATAGTATTGAGTATATTGGATTTTTTTTCTCATTCTTGAGATACTTTATTAAAAAGAATATGTTTCAGCTCCATCCAGGTAAACATTAAAGCTGTATAGTCTCCATCCTTTTCTATGGCTGCATAGTATTCCATGGTATACATACACCACAATTATTTGTTAATCCATTCATGGTTCGATAGGCATTTGGGCTGCTTCCATCATTTGGCAATTATGAATTGGGCTTCAATAAATAGTCTGGTGCAAATGTCTTTGTTGTAAAATGATTTCTGATCATCTGCGTAGATATCTAGTAGAGGAACTGCAGGATTGAAAACTATGGCATGCTTCACGAATTTGCATGTCATCCTTGCACAGGGGCCACGCTAATCTTCTCTGTATTGTTCTAATTTTAGGGTATGTGCTGCCCAAGCGAGCACTGATCAAAATGTTGAACTGGGGAGAACATGTCTGATCCCAGCACTTCATGCTGCCACTGAATGGAGTTTCTTCTTTTAATGTTATTTAACCATCCAGACCCTCTGAAGGTATGGGTGTATTTTGTTAAAGACCCTGTTTTTTCCCATGTGCCCTCAATTGCAATACACACACCCCAACATAAACACATAAATAACAGACAAAAACAAATATAAATGCAAAGCATTTTGCTGAGAGAAAGTTTATTGAAAAAAAAACTTAAAAAATTTCACACTATCTAATATCATGATTTTTTATTAATCTTCAGTAATTCAGAGTGTGCAAAAGATGGATAAAGAGCTCAATGAAGAAAATAATGAGTCCAGAAAGAAGAAATATGAACTATTCTGTCATTTAAAATGTGAAGGCAAATATGATCTGTTTAGTAAATGGTGTTGAAAAATATTTTAAAAATTTGACCTATACCTTATGCCATGTACAAAAAAATCAATTTCAAGTTGGTTGTATATCTAAAAATGAAATTAAAAAATATAAAATTTATACAAAATAAAGTTTCAGAAAAATAACTTCATGGTCTTTGAGTAGTAATAAAATAAAATTACTTAAATGGGACAGAAAACATGCTATAATGAATTAGAATACAAAGGACTGAGAACTTCTACTCGTGAACATGTGACATTAAGAGAAGAAAGGCAGCAAGCCGCAGAGTTAGGGGCAGAATGTGCATAATGTGCATGCGTGGACACCTGTGAAACGGCACACTCGACAAACAAGCAAAAGATTTTAGTTGGAACGCCACAAAATGACTTACTGTACCTAAATGGCAACGAGGGCATATCCACTAGAATAATTAAAATTTGAAAAGCCTAAAAATACTCAGTTTTAGCAAGAACAAGGAGCTGTTAGAAATACCAATGAAGGAAGGGCATGAATTGGGGCGATTACTTTGGAGAACTGTGTGCCCATGATTACGGAAGGTGAACACTCGCATACACTAGACCAAGCAATTTCACCTGCAGGTGTAGACTCCACAGAAATGCACACATATGGTTTCCAGATACGATGTAGTAACTAAAAGGTAAAATAACACACAATTTCCTGTTCCATAAACAAATTGGGCTACGTCCACACAACAGAAGACTCTGCAGAATTGAGGAGAGCATCTACTCCCTGAACGCACTTGAATGTCACAACCAAAAATCTGAGCAAAATAAGCAAGATTACGCACTAGAATATTATTTTTATGAATTTCAAAAACTGGCATAACTACTCTATTACATAATGCTGGGGAAGAAGCCATTGATTACCTTGGATGTGGTGACATGAAAGAAACTTGTGGGATGCTGTTAACGCTTTATTTTTTAATCTGAGTACTGATTGCATTTTGTACAAAATGATTTTTGTCAGTTCTTCATATTTTTTATATTTCCAAAATGTAGTTGAAGCAGCATAAAATGTAGGCTTTTTAAAATTTGCACAGGTGCACAACAAACGGAACGCTCTGTTTGAGTGATCTGAGTTCTCACTTGCCCCATCTGTTTACAGGCACAGCAGAGGCGAGGGAATGTTAGTGATTTTTCCAGCAGCATACCCCTCACTACAAGGGGGCCCACATTCCTGTCAGAAGTTACATAAGGAGACAGAGAATGACACCGTCACAAAATTTTAATTTTGAAAATAAGATAACGGAGATTAATAAATGGAAATGTTTGAGCGAGCTTTACTTGTGCGCGTCTTAGGAAATAGTATGGACATAAGTGAGTTTTGCTTGGCTAATCAATTCATTTGTTTAATATTTACCTGGTGTCGAAACCCTGTTGAGCGATTTTCTAAGTTCCCTTCTCATGTGACTGAGAAGGGACAAAGAAAGGGGCTTCAAGGGGGATGGGAGGAAAGCCTGGCCTGCTGACAAAGGACATCGGGAGGGGCTGTAGCAACATTATGGGGACACCGACTCAATTGACTGAACCTGTCCTGCACAAAATACAGTTTCCGTATTTGGACATGAGGTGAACACTGCCCACCTCAAACACTCCTAGTAATGGTAAAATCAACACTTAGGTCAGCTAAAAAAGGAAGAGAATGGTTGTAAGGTAAATGATGACCAATAGAGGACAAAGTTGACTGAAGATGCAGAGAGACCAAGGAAAGAATCACACAATTTCATAGGAAGAGAAAGAGAATACTGACACCTTCCCACTGCCTTTGGGCTGGTCTCTATCGCTTCTCCCTTGTGAGAGGGACCCACTGTGCACCTCTATGGAAGTGCATGAAGTTTTCTCTTTACTGAGACAAATTTTCTCTCTGTTAGGCTAAAGCCTGTGAGAACTTTTAGTTTCTATTCACTTTGCCCCCACCGCTTGTTTTCTTTTGGGTTCGCTTTTACTTTCTATTCATGTGTTGGTGGAACTTCCTAGTTCCACCCAGTAGAGTAATTGAACCAGGTCAATTGGTTTCAGGGAACAGAATCCCTGTACCCTAACAGTGATACTGTTGGGTCTCCCAATCCCATCTTCTTCATACTAACCATGAGGACACTGCAATTTTCTAAGATTATGACAGCAACAAAAAACATTTCTGGAATAGTGGAAGATCATTTTTAAATACATTGTTGAAACTGTGATACATGATTTATTATAATTTTGAATAAACAAATGTTATTGATATCCCTATCACAAATATTTTTAAATAGTGAACATAAATTTTCAATTTTGAGCATGCTGGCTGAAACATACTAAGTTTCATTTTGCGGTCATATCACCTGTATTACTTTGTATATTTAATTTGTTGAAAGAAAAAAAATTTTAAGTTTGTTTAATAATGATGAGAAAACAAACCCTGCTTGGGTTTGGCACAAGCAGTTTACCTCACCTAAACCTATCAAACAGATCACACACACACACACACACACACACACACACGGGGTGCATATGCACACCCAATATATATATGTGAAAATGATGTGATGTTGTCAATGAAATTTAAACATGAAGTTAAATGTTTTGGCATGTGAGACTTTAAATCAAATGTTACACAGAAATAAATTAGTAATACAACATCAATGGGAAATATTTCTTATAAATTGGAAGATATTCTGCATGATTTTGGTCAATAAAGAAGATAAAGGACAAAGTTATATCTTAATTTTCACAACCTTATGCTCAGGAGAGTAAGATGGAATTGTTTCATGTCTAAAACTAGAATAAAATTACTGGAGACAGTCAAGTTTGTCAGGAGGATATGTCCAATGGAGTGAATTGTTTGGAAGTTTCTCAGAAAATACACAGAACCAATATGTGTCACAGCAATATGGGTGACAGCAGCAGTATTCTAATTCACCATGGCCACAAACCAGGTCACCATAGGGGTTTCTGCAGTACCCTGTGGTTCTGGAGTGGAAGGTTCAACTAAAGAGCAGAGAATCCATTTCCTTAGATTGGATATCACCATCTGTCCTGGGGCTCTTAGATGCTCCCTGACCAACAGTGGATAAACCACAGGCAGCATGTTGGTCTGATTTGCACACTCAACTACACCTCAGACTTTCACAGGCAGCACGTCCGTCTGATTTGCACACTCAACCACACCTCAGACTTCGGCCTTTACCTTACAACTGCAAAGAATAGAACCTAATTGTATATGTTCCCTCATATTAACCCATTAAAAAAAAAAAAGAAGTGTTAAATCTCTTGATTTGTTTGCAAAGAAAGATTAGTTTGTTATATTGTCACTATAGCCAGGAATACATTGTATGCATTCAAAGCAATTTTTCTGCTATTTTCAAAACCTTGCTCATTCTGTATCTGGTAATAGAAAAATGTCCAGGTTAAATGAGATGACACAAAGCATGAAAGCCATATTCCAGATGTTTGATTTGGCTAACAAAACTTTATGTTAAGTTAGACACACACTCTGACAATTCAGATGGCACATAATGAGCGTGTGGGTACCTAGAGGGAGAAATTATTTGACATTACAAATCTGTTGAATTTCCCTATCCATTTTCTTAGGAATGATGTGTCTTCAACTTTAGATTTTTCTCAGAATTACTTATAATAAATTGACAATATAACATTTCATTCCACTTTTTATTTATTTTTTTAGATTAACACGGGGGTACCAATGATTAGGTCACATTGTTTGCATTTGTTCAAGTTGCAGTAGAGCCCTTACCCAAGGGGTGCGCTGTATACTCTTTATGTTGTTCCCATCAGGAGAGAGCTTTTGAAAGTAAACTTTTATTGAAATAAAAAATACAGAAGAGACCATAAATCAGTCAGTGTAGAAATAGATTAATATTTAGAAAATAGTCAAAGCATTTTAATTGAAATTCAGTTCAAGAAATAGAATGAGTACAGGGTGCAGGGCTCCTCCACACTGCTTCCCCTTCACCATCTCGGTGTTACTTGCCCTACCTTGAGAAACCGTGTATCTGTTTTAATAATTTGCACTTTACGTCAATGGATTCACACCATATTTACTATTTTACCTGGCTTTAATCATGAATATCGTGAGTTTAATATTCATATGTGTTCTTTGGGTAAAAATAGTTCATTTTCATTGCTAGGTATTATTCTCTTAAACATCCTACTTATCCATTTATTGTTGGTGGAAGGTTGAGTTGTTTCCAGTTTTAATCATTACAAATATTACTTCCGTGAATATTCCTACACATGTCTCTTAGTTATGTTTTGGTCAGAGATTGCCTCAGCCAAATGCAGCTTTATGTGTCTTCAATATTTATTTTACCTGCACTTGTCTAAGTGTTACCTGTGATTAGGCTGAAGGAGGCTGGGTTTGGCACAAGCAGTGGGCTTTCCCTAAATAACTCTGCTCTAACTTGCATCAGCATCTGGTCAATTAATTTCTTTTCAGTGTGGAAAACAAAAGTACAGGTGGCCCAGCTGACTGTGGAGGGTCTGTCAACTAATTCCTCTGTGGGAAGCAAGTGAGGAGGAAAGGAAATACACTCTGTCATGGGCACTGTGCTCATTACGAGGGCACAGAAGTTCCACAGAAAATATTCTCCCTTCATGGAGGTTGGGGAAGAAGGAGTAAATATTTGGTGAAGAACAGCTTGTTCTGGTACAGTCACCATTTTGTTGGGGAGTAGCTAGAATTGTAATTTCAGGTTCATAGAATATGAAATGACTCTGCTTTGTGGGTACCTTATGAAACAGTGCTCCAAAGTGGTTGTACTATTTGATAACTGCATGAGCGGTTGCTCCATGTTCTCAGTGGTGGATTTTACTGCCTATCTTTCCCTGTAGCCATTCAGCTACCGGTGTGCATTGATTTTGGTTTGCATTGTACCGCTGCCTAGTGGAATTGAACACCGTTTGTAAGTCATTTATAGGTATCCTTTCTTGATAAACTACTGGTTCAACTTTTTGTTTTACCATTGAGCTGTATAAAGAATTAATGAACAACCCCCCTTACCTTACTACATTAAAGTTGGACCTTATGTTAACCTGGGTGGTTTTGCTTCGCTGGCAACCTCATGAGGTTACACACATCTCTTTGCCTTTCTTTGTATCTCTTCTCCACGATTACACATGCATGGCTATTTACACACAAACACATCACCATATATACCTAACTGATGGAGTTAGTTCAGTAGACCTGTAACAAAGCATACTTTTCATGGAATACAGAATTTATTTTAAAATACATATCTTTTTATGCAAGAGTTGATAGCTAAATTTAATCAAATTGCATACAGTGTTTTAAAGATGATATAACATCAAAAACTCCACTTTCTTTAAGTCACACAATTCAATCATTAATTATGAATCAAAATGACCATGCTGAATTTTTATTTGTCTTACTTTAGCAAGTAGTTCGTATTTTTGAATACAATGTAAAATTTCTAATATGAAGAAACTTGCAGAAAACACCAGAAATAAAACAGAGTTCGTGTTAGTAGGCTAAGCAGCCCTAGAAATTCTTCAGTAGAAGCCATAAGACCAGTATCTTCCATAGGCTAGTGGGCAGCAGCAGGTGTAACCATAGCCTCTGTAACCGTAACCATAGCCAGGGCCAAACCTGCAGCCCAGGCCACAGGAGCCATAACCCAGGCCGCCATAGTAGTTGCCATAGTAACACATGGTGTCAGCTGTGGAGCCTTTGGCCAAGGACCCAGAAGTAGGTATATCTGTGTGATGTAACCACCTTCCAGGTGCCTTTTATATACCCTCAGTGGTTGAGGAATATCACATGCAAGGCCACGTCACATAACTCACTAATTTGCTTCAGACAACATCATAAATATTTTGATACAATGGCAAAACAAAGCCCTCATAACTGAGATAATTTTGCTGTTATGTTTGAATTTCCCAATCAATTTATGAGCTTTTAGAATGAAGCTCTTCTATTTCAAGGTCTGGGCTCAGTCTATATTTAGTTAGTTGAATACACATGATCTAATTATATAGTATGGTTCAAATCGTGAAAATAGATACCCCGTTTGTTTGTTTTACTGTGTTTCCATTTCTCCATTAGAAGAAAGATTTAGTTGGTTTTTCTATTTTTTTTTGGAAGAACAATCTTCTCTGGAGGAACATGTTTCTTGAGTCTTGCTCATGAAGGATGAGTTATTGGTTTTTTGTTAATATGAGATACAACACATCTCATAAATAACTGCTCTAACTTGGTGGCAAGTTACTATCATATGTAAACTTCATTGTTATTTATTTATGATCCCTTTCCTTTTGTATGTGTTACTTTGCTTTTTCAAGAATATAAATGACAATTATATGGACAGAAACTCCATGTTTCAGGTTTCCTTTTGTTGTCCCATATGAAGGTGTTATATGTGTAGATAGCACTTTAAAACACACTGAGGTCAAGTTGAGTGCTCCATCGTCAACCCTCATGTCTTTTAGGGATCATCTCTGCTCTCTTATGTGGCCTGAAGTTGTAGCAGTGATAGTCTCTTAAGAGTGTAAGACCACAAAATCATGCTCTTCTTTACTTCCTCTGATTTTAGCTATTAAAGTATTGCTAGAAATGGAGATCTCCAAATCTGGAGACTTTTTGTTTCATTTTATTTAAATTTTTAAATGAAAGTTATTAAAATATAATACAAATAAAACAAATTAAGACATATTCCAGGAGTATAGGTCCGTATATTAGGTAGTCCAACAGAGAAATCAACATGTATTACGTTTCATCACTCTAAATATAGCTTTTGAGAGATTTCTTAAGAAGAAACTTCTGTAATTTTACAGTTGCTGAACCCAAATTTCTTCTGACCCCTCAAATATCAAATGAGCAGGCACACTGATTTTTGAGATTTCAGAGGAAAAATATGGAGCAACCAGATGTGAAGAATAGTGGTACAAGAGCCAGGCGGTGACTCAGTGCATGAAGACTCTCGTGCTGAGCTGGGAGCAGCAGATCCTTTCTAGAGAATTTTAACATCAAACATCAAGCAGCCAGAAGCCACCAGACAGGGATTCTCTCTATACTCTACATGTCACCTGGATGATGTGAGGCGTGAGGAGCAAATTATCTCTCTTCTGAAGCATGATGATAAGTCATTCAGCCCAAACTTAGGGTAACAAGAAACAGAAATAGCAAAATATATAGTCATAGGAAAAGAGTCTATTTTGGGCTGCAAAAATGTCATTTAAAAATTTGGTGCATGAATGTAAATTGACAGTCTAATCAAGTGAGGCAGTGGCTTCTGAATCACTTGGAAGTGAACTGTGCATGACTTTGGATAGAAAGAACCGATGTTCAGATCCTTGAATTTTTAGGTACATGAAAACCTCAGAAGACATCCAAAGGCAGTGTTTGTTCTTCAGTCTTTGTCTCTGTCTCTAATTGCCTCTGTCTGTTTCTCTCTCTCTTCCCTCCCTTCCTCCTTCATCACTTTACCTCTTTCACACATGCACACATACACAGAGAAAGCAAAAATGATGAAGTGTAATTAGTCCATATGTCATAAAACAAAATTCATGAGAGTATACAGTTAAACATGCATTTTATTTTCTCACATGAACATATGAAATGCATGTATATGAAGAGAAATAATAGTAGCACAAAATAAAGAGTAAACCCTTTCTATAAGTTTTAAGGCATTCCAATGATTTTGATTAATCAAAGTGGAGCTTGCTGAACCTGAATTACGTTTTCCCCCCATAGTCAGTGTTGAAGTTGACATTTCTGATGTGAATGTAGACGTGGAATCCAGAAAGACAAGAGGAAGAGTCCAGTAGGGTGACATGCTCAAGAAGCACCTTGATGGAGTCTATAGGACTATAGGACTATGGGCGTGATAGAGGTTGGCCTTATGGCTCATGCTGCGAGAAATGGAAGATTCAGTCAAGTAATAGAGAATCTGTTTCCTTAGACTGAATGTCACCAACTGCATATGGCAAGACTTTTTAAATACTCTCCTGTGACTTGTACAAGCTACAAACAGTGCTGCCTTGTAATTCACCTGAGTTACTGAAATAAAATATCATCAGTTAATACAAAGGGAGCTAAGGTATTTTTGTATATAATTTATTCATGAATTTTTCACTTGTATTATTAACAGAAGGTTATTAAAATGTATTTTATTTAAGGATATTTTACTCTAGCCCAATTTTATTGTTATTAGATTGACCCAACAAAGTGGTCATTATCTGTATAACATCTATCATACTTAACGTGACTTAGGGATAAGAGAAAAGAGCTACTAAAGACCTAATTCTCCAAAGCTCTTGGGTACAGATTCCTTAAGGTAGTACCATTCTATATAATGTCAGCATTTCAACAATAAGACTCTGAAGATGGGTATCTGGTATATATATGCACAGCTCCAATTTCTCCCACACTTTCAGGTGAATTAATAGAATTCATTGAAATGACATAGTTTACTCTATTCCATATTGTAAGCAAAAACTTTTCATCACTTAGATGACATTTATTGAAGGCCTACTATGTGCCAGTCACTTCATAAATGAATTATATTATTTCCACTATTGTGATCATGTTTCTTTTTATGATATTTCCTTATTCATAGTATTATGTGCTATAAGACATAGCAATGTTGCACATTTTAATTTGGAAATATTAAAATATTTCACAGGAGCTATAGTAAATTGAATTATTTTACTTGGCTACTTCCAAAGTTGGGATGATAAACAGACATTCCCAAAATATTTGCATTGCGACAATGGGGTATAAAATCCTCATAACAAATAGAAGTGTAAAATATGGCCATAATCTGCCAATAAAGTGGCTATCTTCTGTGAGATTTGAGTTAACAACTATTAAGAGAATGATTTCATAAATAAATGATAAATCCAATACAAGAGAAGAAAAAAGCCAAAGTCCTTTTCAAGGACTGACACTAAAGTGAGAATTGTGGGAATTAAACAAGTGTTATTTTTAGGAAAATATAAATATACATGAAGTTGGGACTAATCTAAACATCATTGTCACCTGAGGAAGCTCTAAAGACTCTGTTCTCTCTTTTCCTTATATATTTTCTTCTTTTCATTTCAAATGTTGAATTTACCAATATATTAACACACAATACACACAAATCATGACAATAAATCAATTTAAATGCAACAAATCGATATTTTCAATAATATAAATGTTTATTAAAACACATTTTAAATGTTCTGACATAAGTTGTTGATAACAAAGAACAATTTAATGACAGTAAAATGTCAAAGGCAAAGCTTTTTAAAAAAAATCTCTGTAATAGTTATGATGATGTCAGTAATTTTTAGATGTTGCTTGCAAAACATGACCTGTATTTTTTCAGATACTGAAGGATGATGTTGACATTTTAGAGTAGAAAAATGAACTATTTGTATGAGTGATCATGGAGGCAGGTTCATAAAAATCATGTGGAAGAGACCAATAGCTTGAGTTTCTCTGTTAGTTTTTCAGTAGAACCCACAGGACCAGTATCTTCTATAGTAAAATGGGCGGTAGCCACAGCCCAGGCCGCCAGAGCTGTAACCCAGACCTCCATAATAGTTGCTGTAGTAGCACATGGTCTCAGTAGTGGAGAGTTTGGTTGAGGAGCAAGAAATCAGTTTTTTTGGCTTGATTATCACCATCTGCACAGGGTCCTTTTATACACACCTGCAGTGGTGGGCAGGGTCCATCACAGGACCTGTTGATCAGTAGTTCATTAGTTCATTTCCTGAATCTTTGTTTCATCAACAACGTAAAACTCTTACAAATAAAATGACTTTGCTATGGAGTCAGCTTTCCTATGATCAAATCATGTGCCCTTAATGTGTTTTTCTTATTATTATTTTAAAACTCTTTTTTTTTTTGAGACGGAGCCTCAAGCTATTCCCCTGGGTAGAGTGCCATAGCATCACAGCTCATAGCAACCTCCAACTCCTGGGCTCAAGCGAGTCTCCTGCCTCAGCCTCCCAAGTAGCTGGGACCACAGACGCCCGCCACAACGCCCGGCCATTTTTTTTTTTTTTGGTTGCAGCCATCATTGTTGTTTGGCAGGCCCGGGCTGGGGATTCCAACCCACCACCTTAGGTGTATGTGGCTGGCGCCTTAGCCGATTGAGCCACAGGCGCCGAGCCTATTTTAAAACTCTTATTCACACTTTGTTTAGCTTAAAATATTAGTTTATCTAGTCAAATCACTGACTAGTTTCTAAAATGTTGACATCCAAAATTTT
>CAUYQV010095007.1:0-40146 GCA_963574575.1 Galagoides demidoff
GAGAAAATGACATGAAGGCTGTGTTGATCAGTTTGATGGAAGTATTTCGGATTGCATGCGAAAACCCCACACTGTACCCCAGAAGTGCATTAATGTACATAGTTACCATTCAATAAAATTAAAAAAAAAAAGAAAAGAAAACTTTAGATAAAGAGAGCAGACTGACTTTTGAGTGAGATTAAATAAAACAAAAGCAGAATATCAATTCTCTACAAACTTTCCAGAAAATAAGAGGGAACATTTGCCTCCTAATTTTACCTGATACCCAAATCAGAAAAAGACATAAAGGAACACTTCAGACCAATATCCTTCTTGAAAATATAATACAAAAATACAGATAATTAAGAAATTGAATCTAGACATTTATAAACAAGATAACATGATCAAACATGGTTTAGCCAGGGAATGAAAGGTGATTCAATGTTTGAAAATAAATCATTGTAATACACCATATAAGTAAATTAGAGAAGAAAAATCATATGGGCTTGGCACCTGTTGCATAGTGGTTAGGGTACCAGCCACAAATACTGAGGCTGGCGGGTTCAAACCCAGCCGGGCCTGCTAAACAACAGTGACAACCGCAACAAAAAAATTGCTGGGCATTGTGATGGGTGCCTATAGTCCAGCTACTCTGGAGGCTGAGGCTAGAGAATCACTTAAGTGCAGTGCCTGTGGCTCAGTGAGTAGGGCATCGGCCCCATATACCAAGGGTGGTGGGTTCGAACCCGGCCCTGGCCAAACTGCAACAAAAAAATGGCCAGGTGTTGTGGCGAGCACCTGTAGTCCCAGCTACTTGGGAGGCTAAGGCAAGAGAATCGCCTAAGCCCAGGATTTGGAGGTTGCTGTGAGCTGTGACGCCATAGCACTGTATCAAGGGTGATAAAATGAGACTATCTCTACAAAAAAAAAAAAGAGAAAGACAATCACTTAAGACCAAGAGTTTGAGGTTGCTGTGAGCTGTGATGCTACAGCACTCTACCAAAGGTGACATAGTGAGACTCTGTCACAAAAAAAAAAAGAAAAGAAAAAGAAAAACCACATGATCATCTCAATAAATACAGAAAAAACAGAATGTGTGACAATACACACATTTGCTCATGATAAAATGTCTAAGAAAATTAGGAATTAATTCCTTTAACATGCTAAAGGTCATCTATGAAAAAACTACAGCTAACTTTAGAGCTGCTGTGAAATACCCAATGTTTTCCCCTATAAAACCACAAATAAGACTGCTTTCACCACTCCAATTCACTACTGTAGTGGCCTCTTAGAAAAGAAATACAGCCCTACAGATTAGGAAAAAATAAAATTGTCTCTATTTTCAATTTCATGTAGAGATTTCAGATAGGACTTTCTACATATTCATTAACTATTTCTCAGTATTGTTAGGTTATTGAGTTTATTATTTAGTAATATTCCCTAAGAATAATAGAAGTCATAAGATACATTTTTTAAATAGTTTATAATTCAGAGAATTAAATTCCTATCCATGACTTTCCTCACTTAAGCTGAATTACTAAATCCTTTATTTTGGTTACATTTTCTTCTGAAAACTCTCATGCCCTCTGCTGTTCATTTATTGAACATCCACCATAAAATATTCCTTGACATTTACATTTATGTGGTAAGAAATCCTCCACCCATTTGATAATTTGAGTCAGTCTGAGAAAAAAAAATGATAAAAAATGCTTTTAGATTGTTTTATTATAAATGCAATATATGTTCACCATTGATAATACACAGAAATTGAAGTAACCATTCATAATCTCATGCTCCAAGATAACTACTGTTATCAGGTGGTGTCTACTCCTCAGGCATTGTTTTTGTATAGTATAATTTGATATTAAATGTATTATTAGCATTACAGAATTGGGAGTTCAATACTATATATAAAATTTATTTGCTCATTTCATTTATTATTGAATATTCCCCATATCATTGACTCATCTTCAAAATATAATATTTAAATTGTTGTACAATATTCCAGATGTGGCTGGGCATGGTAGCTCATGCCTATAATCCTAGCACTTTAGTAGGAAGGCAAGAGGATCACTTGAGGCCAAGAGTTTGAGACCAGCCTGAGCAAGAGTAAGCAAGAGTGAGACCCCATCGAAAAAAATAAAAAATAGAAAAATTAGCTGGGCATGGTGGCACACACCTGTAATCCCAGCTACTTAGGCGGCTGAGGCAGGAGGATTGCTTGAGCCTAGGAATTTGAAGTTGCAGTAAGCTATAATTGTGCCCTTGCATTCTAGCCCTAGTGACACAGTGTGACCTTATCACAAAAAAAAAAAAAAAAATCCAGATGCATACTAATTTATGTAATACCCTCTTATTTGGGGAAATTTAAATTGATGAAATTATTATTTGTAACCATATAAAACAAATTTCTTGAACATCCCTAATTTTATACTTACATCCTAAAAAGTGTAATTTCCAGGTCACAGATAAACATATTTAAGCTTTTTTATGCTTATTGTTGACTTGAACTCTGTTTGGTTTTGTTTTTTGAGACAGAAAACAAAATTTAAGTTTATACTAACTTATATTCCCACCAGTAATAGATGTTCATGGACACAGACACAGCTTTTTAAACCTGATCAGGTAAAAAATCCTATAAGTAAATTATAAATAAGGAGGAAAAGGTGATATATTATTTTGTATTTATAAAGTGAATAATTTCTTTTTTTCTTGAAAGGTGTCAGGAAAATAGAAGGTCCATTTTGTAGAGTAATAAGAGGCCAGACCTTCTAACTGCCTGATCTTACTATTCCTGAATCTGTTTCCACATCTATAATGCAAGGAGAATAACTGCCCTGCTAAACAAAGAGTGTTTTGTAAGGATACAGTGAGATGATTCATATTAAAGTGTTTTGAAAACCATAATGTCATATAGATGGAAAGTACAGTATTTTTAGTCACTGTTGTTATATAGACAGATTTGCTACTCATTAGACTGTTTTTAAGTGTCTATAACTTTTTAATATCTTCTATAAACTGTAATACAACAATTTTCTCAATTTTCAACCTCATATCACCAGAAAAGTAATTTATTATTAAAGTCAAGTTTATTCAGTTTTGATTATTTAAAAATACTAAAATCATGATTATGCAACATCAACATGTACAGTTCAATTTCATTAACTTATTTATCAACTTAACCATTCATCAACTTATCCATCAACATGAATAATTCAATTCCATTAACTTTGCCTCAGAAAAGGAAAAATTACCACAGATACAGAATTATCTATTCAGGATTCATATTTAATCTAAAAATATCTGGCATTTCTACAGCAAATTTGAGTATACTCTCAATTTGTGTAACCCAGTGCCTTTTCCAATTTTCTTTTCAAAGTTATACCTATGAGTTTCCATGACAAAGGCAGCTTGACATCATTCACAACAGCTACAAAGAAAATAAAATACCCAGGAATTTACTTGAGGAAAGAGGTGAAATACCTCTATAAAGAGAACTACAAAACGTAGAGGAAATAAATTACAGATAACACAAACCAGAAAAAATCCCCGGCTCATGGATTGGTAGAATCAACATCATTAAAATGTTCATACTGCCCAAAGTGATTCACAGATTCAATAGAATCCCCATCAAAATACCAATGTCATATTTCTCTGAATAGACAAAGCAATCGTAAGCAAAAAGAACAAATCTGGAGGCATCATATCACTAGACTTCAAACTATACCAGAAGGCACAAAAATAGACATAGACCCAGATATAAAATCATCTGCATACAGCCAACTAATCTTTGACAAAGCAGACAACAATGTACACTGGGGGAAAGAACCCCTATTCAATAAATGGTGCCAGGAAAATTGGATAGGCCATGCAGAAGAATGAAAGAGTATCCATATCTCATATCACTTACAAAAATTAATTCAAGATGGATAAAAGACTTAAATTGTAGGGCAAGAAACCATAATAATGCTAGAAGAAAATGTTGGAAAAACTCTTCCAGGTATTGTTACAGGAAGAGGAGGCCCAATGGTTAGAGTGAACCCCCAAACACCGTCTTTAACAGAGGAAGAGCTTTATTTCAGCCGGTGGAGCAATGGCACAGAAGAATTCAAAATGGCCATGCTCCCAACTCTCTCAGTCTTCTCCTTTTATCCCCATTCAAAAAGTTCTGGCTTAAGGGTACCTTTCTCTGTGGTCAGTTTGAATCAAACCGGAGAAGTTGGCTTGGGCTTTTACAGTAGTGGAAGCAAGCAAATTTCCAGGTCCCAGGAAGTTAAGTTTCTACAAATTCCTAAGAGTTGAGTCACCACAGGGAAGACCTCACAAGTGTATCCTTGGGCTCTCCTTGAGAATACCTCTATTCTCTCAGACCTTACTTTTTCTGGGTATCTTCTCTCAGTATCAGCCTGGGCACAGACAACACTAACAATCTCAGCAACAAAAAAAAAATTTTAATTGGTACTAGGTTGAATTAAAAAGCCTCCTCACAGCCAAGGAATTAATCAGCAGAACAGACAACCTACAGAATTAGGGTGACCAGACGTCCCACTTTTGGCGGGACAGTCCTGATTTTTAACAATTTGTCCTGTGTCCCACGGCATTTTTAAAAAGTCCCGAATTTTGGAAAGAATGCACAAACGGGTGGGAGAACAGTAAGGGAATATACGGTTTTCAGCTACCATGTGGCTATTTCACCAGGATACGAGTTTTATATTATTTTTGTTAATTTTATAATGTTAAACTGTAATAATAACAAATAATTGTTGAGAAGTGATTACTGAGAACTGCTTATCAAAGTTTGCATTGTTGTCAGGCCTCGCCCCCCCATCATTGGTGCCCTGCTTTACCAATGTTAAAATCTGGTCACCTTATACAGAATGGGAGAAAATGGTCATAAGCTGTACATCCAACAGATGGCTAATAACCAGAATTTATAAAGAATTCAAGAAAAATCAGCAAGTTAAAATTAAAAAAAAAACCCATGAAAAAGTGGGCAAAAAACATGAACAGAAGCTTTTCAAAAAAAAGATAGACGAATGGCAAAAAAAGAAAAAAAATGTTTAACATCACTAATCATCAAGGAAATGCAAAATAAAATCACAAGGAGATATCACCTACACCAGTTAGAGTGTCTTTTATTGAAAAGTCCCAAAACAATAGATGCTGCTATGACACAGAGAAAGCAACCCAGGGGAGTGGTGGGAAGAGGAACTGGGTGAAAACTTACCTAATGGGTACAATTGAGGCAAGAAAGTAAAAGCAGAACTAAAAGAAGCTGTCCTAGCGGCCCTGTTTAGGCCTCAGCCAAGCTGTAGGCATTTCTGTTGTCTGTATGTTTCTTCCTTCACATATGTGGGGCCTAGATTGTAACCTAGTAACTTCCTTGGGTTTCTGTTGTCTTTCAGGGCAAGTAGTCCAACCAGGCGAATCTGAACTTCCCCTTTGAGCCCAGGACCTTGAGAATGATGTCATGTCTCTCTCTGTTTTATGAACCTCATGTGTACTCCCACCCTGAAAGGTGGATAAAAGAGAGGCAAGAGATTGAGTTGGGGGGCTCGGTTTTTGGAAACACGCTGGTGTTCCAAGTACCCCCAGCCAAATAAATCTGTTTCCTCTAATCAACTGGTGCCTGGAGTCTTCGGTCTGCGTCTGTTTCCTGCTATACCATAAACACTCCCTGGGTGATGGGCACTCTTATAACTCTGTCTCAAGCATTACAAAAGCGACCTATGTAACCAAAACCAAAAGTGATCCATGTAACCAAAAACATGTAATACTTTGAAATTTTAAAAAAGTAAAAAAGGTAGATTAAAGATTGGTCTGAATAATTATGACACATGAAACACAAACCCAGGGATAGAACCAGTGGGCCCTTCTTCACTAAAGAAGGAAGATAAGAAGGGACCAGGAGAAAAGAAAATGAAAACTTAAGAAAACACTGCATTTTTTAAAAAGGTAATGGTTACCAAAGAACTTGTGACTTGAACCCTTGAGGACTTTAGCCTAGTTTGTCTCTCTCTCTCTGTCTTTTTTTTTTTTTTTGAGACAGAATCTCACTTTGTCACCTCCAATAGAGTAAGGTGGTGTCGTGGCTCACAGCAACCCCAAACTCTTGGGCTTAAGTTATTCCCTTGCTCTGGCCTCTGGAGTAGCCCAGACTATAAGCCCCCATCACAGTACTCAGCTACTTTTAGAGACAGGGTCTTGCTCTGACTCAGGCTGGCTTCAAACTCCTGAGCTCAGGCAATCCACCCACCTCAGCTTCCCAGAATGCTAGAATTATAGGGGTTAGCCACTGCATCCAGGAATTCTGGTCATTGCACTTGGCCAAACGCTTCAGTCTTTGAAGGTCTTCAGATTCAGCACTTGCATTTTTTGATATATTTGTATATGTCTTGGCTAAAATAAATAAATAAATAATTTCCTACAAAATAATTTATAGGAAAGGGTAAAGGCACAGAAAGGGAGAGAGAAACCAAGAAGCAAAGGAGAAAATAAATATTTTTCTCTCATCATTTTATCATTTATAGAATAACTAAATATAAAAGGTAAAAGAGACCTAGGAGAGAAAAGAGAATATTTAGTACAATTTTTCTTCATTTTAAAATGGAAGAAACAGGCTGGGATGGTGGCTTATGCCTGTAATCTTAGCACTCTGGGCGGCCAAGGCTGGTGGTTTGCTTGAGCTCTGGAGTTAGAGATCAGCCTGAGCAAAAGCAACACCCATCTCTACTAAAACTACAAAAACTAGTGGGACATTATGCCCTATGCCACTAGTCTCAGCTCCTGGGGAAGCTGTGGCAAGAAGATCACTTGAGTCCAGGAGTTTGAGCTTGCTGTGAGCTATGACCTCACAGCAGTCTAGCCTGGGGCAACAGAGTGAGACTCTGTCTCAAAAAACAAAACAAAACAAACAAAAACAGGTCCAGGTAACACAGATAAACCGGTGGCAGAGCCAGAAAGATAATCTGGCATCCTGTCCCACTCTCTTTCCACTGCACTATGTTGATTTCTCTCTCTCTCTCTTTTTTTTAGCCCCCAAACCAAGGATCATGGGACTCAAAAAGATCAATGCTGCTCTCAAAACAAGTTCTGATGTCTTGGTAACATAAAATCAATACAAGTGCATTGAAATAAAAATACAGTCCATTGCAATTTTTTAGACAGGGCACTGACTTCCCATTCATTTTCTTATTTGACCTTTACAAGAACCCTTTGAGGAAAGGCAAGGAAGGTCTTAGTGTCTTTGTTTTAAAAGGCAGCAATATAAAAATTGACCTGCCATTCAATCCTACAATTCCTTTATTAGGTATATATCCAGAACAAAAATCACATTACAATAAAGATATTTGTATCAGAATGTTTATTGCAGCCCAATTCATAATTTCCAGGTCATGGAAGAAGCCCAAATGCCCATCGATCCACGAATGGATCAATAAACTGTGGTATATGTATACCATGGAATACTATGCAGCCCTAAAGGAAGATGGAGACTTTACCTCCTTCATGTATACATGGATGGAACTGGAAAATGTTCTTCTTAGCAAAGTATCACAAGAATGGAAGAAAAAGTATCCAATGTACACAACCCTATTATGAAACTAATTTCTAGATCTCAAATGAAAGCTACAACCTAATTCTAGCCTAAGAATATGGGGAAGGGGTGGGGGAGGGGAGGGGAGAAGGGCGGATGAGTGGTGGGAGGGTGACTGGAAAGATCACCTATATGGTCTGTCTAACAAGGGTACAAGTGAACTTTTCTAGAGTTAGAGTATAAATATTTTAACACAATAACTAAGTAAATGACACAAAGTCTATGTTAAACAGTTTGATGAAAATGTTTCAAATTGTATATGAAAACACTACACTGTACCCCATGTTTGCATTAATGTATACAGCTATCATTTAATAATAATAAAATAAATAAATAAATATTTTTTAAAAGGGCAGCAATAAATCAAAGACGTCCAAAGATTGGCATAAGGTCACTTAAGGTCAGGAATAAGTCAGATTTCTATGTTTGATACCAAAGAGGGAATTCCCTCAAAAAGCACCTATCTGGCTCTTTGCTGTCTTGCCAAGAGATTCTCTATCCGAGCCCTCCAACACCCAGCCGGCACTGGTTTAGTGCAGCTTGGGTCTAACACCCACAGAGGAGACACATAGTTTGCACCTACTTCTCATGTTTAAAAAACTCAATTTCTTACCTCTTATTTTGGTCTTAATCCTTATTTAGGCGCCTATTTTTTCTCTTTGCTTTTTGGCCTCAGGGGTCTCTCTCCAAAGGTCCACCTTCTCCAAATGAGAAGTCGCGTCCTCGGTATCCAAGGTGACCACGCAGCGTTAACCATTTGGCCCTGTCCTCGCTTCCCATTGGCCAATTGGACTCCCGTGTACTTCGCCCACCCGTTTCTCTACGGACCAATCAGGTGGAGGCAAAGGGCGCGCGGCTTGCCCCGCGGACGCACCACCGCTTCCTTACCGGTCCTCTTCTGAGCTCTACCTCCTGGGATATGTAGTTTAGGAACTACAGAGACCTTTGACATCCAAGCGCTTTAGAACTACCTATCCCGTTGGCCTTAGCGAAAGGGGCGGGAGTAGACAATTTTTTAGATCGGCCACTGCCTTCCTATTCTGGATCTGAATTGATTCTTAAGTTTTGAAAATTTCAACCTGTTCCTGAGGTTTGTGCAGCTGAGATTTAAATCGCCTAGTCAAGGGAGTGCACTCGCTCTTGCTCCAGCAAAGCCTAGCAAACTCTTTTTGTCTCTGGAGGAACAGTGGCCAGGTCGATTGGCTGTGGCAAGTGACCCTCCCTGTGGCTAAGGCCTGCGATGCTCGCCTCTTGCTTAAGCTGGGGGCGGCCTGGCTGCCTCCGGCTCGGTCAGTTTCTAGCGTGGGCAGGCTCAGGGCCCCGGACATGTCAGACTTGCCAGTCCAGGCCGCATCACTCAGGTGGGGGCGAGCGCTGGCTCGGTTCGGAGGCCCAGGTCCCTCTGCCTGGCCCTGAGCACCGGACTCTGAGGGAGTGGACACTGCTGGTGAGCCCGTTCGGGCGGTTGCGGGCGCGGCTCCCATGCCACCTGGCCGTGAGGCCCCTGGACCCCCTCATCTACCCGGATTGCGACCGTGTGCTGATCTCGGTGTGCGGCGTGGAGGGCAGGGTGCAGGGCTTAGACGGTCTGCAGGTGAAGTACGACGAGGCTCTGAAAGAGATGGCCATCGTGTCTGACACCATCGACCCACAGGCGTCCGTGGAGGTGAACGCGCCCCTGAAGTTCGGCAAGTGAAGTGAAGTGAATTTAAAACGGGGTTGAGTTCCCGGGCAGCACAGCAGGCTGCTTTTATCTGGAAGTGCACTTTTATGTGGGCCCTTTGCGCCGGGATTTTAACGTGATTTACACTTGTCTCCCTCAGAAGCCGCCTCTTTTATTCCGCTCTACTCTGAGTTTCTGAGCAGTATTTAAAAATTAGGTTCCCAGATATAGAAATGTGACACATGAAATGGAGACATGATATGAATAATCCAAGTCGAATAATATTTGTGGCACTTCTTGTGTTCTCCTTCGTCACTTTGTCATTAGCAAACTTGCATGTTTTCCGAAGACTGGGGTTCTAGATAATCCATTCAGTCACATGGCTGTCCATCTACATTTCCCCTGCTCACAGCATGGGAATCTGTCCCCAAATAGCCACGTCTCCAGAACGTGGACAGTCTAACCTGACCCAATATTTGATTTCAAGTAGACACCCAGCGTCTTACTGATGTTTCCATTCTCTGTGGCCCAAGTTCGCCATCAGTACAAGCTAGTTTTTGTTTGTTTGTTTGTTTAAATTTCAATGTACTACTGGGGTACAAATGTTTCTGGTTACATGGATCACTTTTGTAATGCTTGAGTGTGCCTGTTACCTAGAAGTAGCAAGCTTTGGGGAAAAACAAATAGTAAGACTGCCTGGAATTTTCAGTAATAATACCTGCAAGAAGATATGTGAGCTAGGTGTTTGGGTTCCACGTTACTTCCCAGAAAAAAGCCACTGTATACACACTTCTCTGGAAGGGCTCCTCCCCGGGGCTGAACGGAGGCATTGAGGATGCATCCACCACTGTCTGAAAACATCAATATATTGTGAGATAGAGAGACCACATTCACATAACTTTTATTAGAGTATATCGTTAGAATTGTTTGATTAATATTTAATCTCTTGTGCCTAATTAATAAGTTAAACTTGATCCTAAGTGTGTATATAGGAAATAAAAGCATATGTAGGGTTCACTACTATCCGTAGTTTCAGGCATCCATAAGGGGTCTTGAAACATATCCCCTTTAGATAAAAGGGCATTACCATTTTATCTAAGTGTTATTGCCACCATTTCAGATGAGGGAATTGAGATACAGAAAGTTTCATAAGTCAAATATTTATAATGAATGAACAAATAGAAAAAAATGTCTTTGTGAAACTGAACATGCTGGTGGGGGCAGATCAAGGAATATGCCTGCTCTCTCAGGTATAGAGTGTTGGAGCTGGGATTTGAACTGACTGGCCTCTGTTCAACCACTATGCTTTATTGCTTCTTAACTTTTAAGTGGCCTAGATGAATAAGACCCTGTCCTCAAAATTTACCAGTCTGCAGTGGGGAGGAAGATTTACCCATAGTACAAAATAGGCAGAGAACTGTGTTGGAGCAGAGCCGAGCAAAGTTTATGGCAGTACAGGTGACAATGGATACTATGTTTGCTAGTGATTCCAAATCTCATTATTTTTACCTTCCTCTTTTTTAGAGCCAGAACTCCATTTCCAATGTACTATTTCCATGCATCTATTCCACAGGCCCCTAAAAATAAACTTAATTATCTTCATACTTGTTCTACAGTTTGTCTATTACCTGTTTCAGTGAGTGGGTGAGAATAGCATTAACTAAACGCTTTGTGTCTAACCTTAATATCTCTCCCCACCTAAGTGAGGACAGAGTATCTTTAGAATCGATTTCCTTCTCTCCATATCTAGCAATGTCCCCCTCTTTATGTGAATTAGGTATTAAATGTCAATGTTTTAATTTTTTTTTTTTTGTATAAAGATATGCCTAAGGTTATGCCTTAAACTGAGAGCCAAGCATGGCATCTGTGACTCATTTTCCAAACTTTCTTCATTTAACACTGTTACAATGTTGTGGTTTTAATAGTATTTTTTAGGTTATTCAAAGTCGTTCCTTAAAAAATTACTTCCTACACCTTGTGATATAACTGCTTGGCCATATTTTCATCTTTAGTTATGAAAGGTTAGAAATAGGATTTGAAGACTTGAGTCATGATTGTATATACCAAAGAAACTTCCATGACCTTCCCCAGGAGTACCTATAAGAACTGCAGTTTCTTACCTATTTTATTTTCCATCTATGTTATTTTCTCTCTTTAGATGATATGGGCCCACAGAAATAACTGCTTTGTGTCTAAAACCTAGCAGCCCATTGCATTTGGTCCTGCTGTCACAGCAGAGACCCCTTACTTTCAGACAGAGACTGTTGATAACCATGCCCTCTCCAGGATTCAGAAGATATCTGAGGAGCTACAATTCTAGGGTGCACTAAAATGCTTTGGAACTCATTTGCTATAGTACTAACTTTTTTTTTTTTCTAGGTTTGAATATCAAGTCATCAGGATCTGGCTGTGTAAAAGTTGAAAATATTGAGTGTGATGATTGCAAAATTGAAACTGAGCAGGGGACCAGCATCTTGCAATCTGTTAAGGTATAAGCATTTTTCTAATTTTATTTCAAATTGTTTTTTTAAACCCTTAACCTATGAACTGTAGTATCAAACAAAAGAATTATTCTATTTTTCAGAATAGTATCATTTATTTGTGTCTCAGTAATTTTTTTTTCTTTACTTTTTTTTTTTTTTTTGCAGTTTTTGGCAGGGGCTGGGTTTGAACCCCCCACATCCAGCATATGGGACCAGTTCCCTACTCCTTTGAGCCACAGGCGCCGCCCTAGCATCTCAGTAATTCTTTGCAAAAATTTTGCCTTGAAATCAGTTCTGGTTTGACATTACAGAAGTTGTGGCACCTTTGAAGGTTTCACCTTGTATTTCTTAGATTTCATTTCAAAATGTATAGTGAAACTGATAACATATTCATGGTAATCTGAAATATTATTAAAGAAATTTTAGTTTTTACTAATGATTCTCCCACTTACTAAAGAATTAAGAAAAGTCTTTATGTAGTATACCTGTGCTTGAAATATTTAGGTTTAACCTTAATTACATTTTTTTTTTTTTTTGAGACAGAGCCTCAAGCTGTCCCCCTGGGTAGAGTGCCCTGGTATCACAGCTCACAGCAACCTCCAACTCCTGGGCTCAAGCGAGTCTCCTGCCTCAGCCTCCCAAGTAGCTGGGACTACAGGCACCCACCACAACACCTGGCTATTTTTTGGTTGCAGCCGTCATTGTTGTTTGGTGGGCCCAGGCTGGATTTGAACCTGCCACCTTAGGTGTATGTGGCTGGCACCTTAGCCACTTGAGCTACAGGTGCCGAGCCACCTTAATTACATTTTTAACGTACCAACGAGGTCATTACTTAAGGACTAAATAGAGCTATTTGTGCAAAGCAACACATAACTCATCTTGTTATGTAATTAGTCTTTTTATATCTAACTTTCTTAAAATAACATTGATCTCAGCTATAAATGATTTGAAATGTGTCTTTAATAGGTTCTTAGTGTTACTCCTAGCACTTCCTGCATTTGCCTAGTCAAAACACAATAAATGAATCCTGATAGCATGTGATTTTGTTAAAGTGAAGTCTGCTATAACACTAAGTTAGAATGATTAATTTGATGCATTTTTCATTCTCATATCATGGGTTTTTTCAGCCATTTTTATTTGCATTCCTACCTTCAGCATTTGTCCACACATGAATCATTTCAAAACAATTTAGTTGCAAAAACATCATCAAAGATTAATATTGTTACACATCCTTTTAGCAAAATGGATTGATTCAGGTTCCTGTTGTGAAAGATAATATTTAGAGTATTGTCAACTGAAGACTTAGAGTTTGAAATTTCCAATTTCACAATCAAAATTAGAATCTTGTGTACTACTCTGTCTCTTTGCAGTCACATTTTGACTCATCTGACAATTCTGAGAGCTCTTTCTCCATCAGTTTTCTTCTTTTTACCATTATGGACATAAAATAAAAAATGATTTTTCAACTTTGGTACTTTTGACATTTTGAGCTAGGTAATTCATTGTTGGAACGGGCTGTCCATGCAGTGTAGGATGTTAGCACCATCTCCAGCCTCTACCTTCTAGATGACACTGGCATGCTCCTCAGTTAGGATAAGAAAATATGTCTCCAGACATTTCCAAATACTTTTGGGGAGACAAAACCACCTCCAGTTAAGAACCACAGTACTAGGCAAGTTTATCATGCTTTCATTTTCTTATTATTTTATTTTATTTTATTTTTTTAGCATAGTTGGGAATACTTGACAAATAATGATGAAATAACTCCTATGATGATGAAATAGCAAAATTTTACAAGACATGAAAAATAAGAACACTATTATTCCATAATGTATGTTAGATTTATAGGAGTCTAGTGGACTAATAGAGTAATTTCAAGATAGAATAAGTTTTGTTAAATTTTTTGAAAGTCAGTAGGTTTTTCTATTCATTCTCTGAATTCTAAGGGGAAGAAAAGTAATGAAATATCAATCTTTACAAATAAAATAGCTCAAAAAAGAAACTGAGGAACAAAATTGGGCCAGTGGATGGGAATGATATACCAAGGGTTGAGAGAATTATTCTTGAGATTTTAGGATTTATGCAATGTAAATTCACAGATGAGAACACTTTGGTGTAATAGCTGGTTTAAGTAATGTATGTGGTGTGATATCATTACCTGGAGTTAGTGATCACCTGTTGATGGTAAGTTTCTCTTTCACTTAATTTCAGGACTTGAAATATTGTGGATCTATGTAATAAAATTTTATAGCAATAATAATAACTACTGTTAATGAGCCCTTATGAACCATGAATCTTAGCTAAGCCTCATCTAATCCTTGAATTATCTCCATTTTATCAAGTAACATGTAAGAAGCTAGGAGGCACCAATACGTTGAGGAACTAACTCACTTGAGTTCATACAGCTAAAATAATTGAGCTGGGATTTGACCTTGAGTCTCCTGATTTCCAAGCTCATGCTCTTTTCACCTTTTTTATTGTTCAAGCAAAATGTATGGCAATACCTCATTTATTTAGTATCCATAGAGAGTAAGGTAAATAAGTTTTTTAGGCAACAAACCCTTAACTAATTGAATGCCACATATTGGCATTTTTTAAAATGCAGTATACTAATTTTCTTTTCTAAATAATTTCTGATTTATTTAAGTATTTATTTTAACTGTTTGGTTTTATATTTAAAAAATTTTTTCTAATCCACTTCACATTTTAGGAGAATTAGATAGCTTTAAATTATAACAGAATAGTTCTTAATGTTTTTGAACCTTAGACTGCTTGGAAAATCTGATTATTATCTCCTTTATAAAAAAATGCACATGTATATGAAATTTTGCTTACAATTTTGTAACGTTTCACAGACTTTCTGGAAATGCATATAAGCTTGGTTAAGAATGCTTGATTTAAAACAACAGATGCTTTAGGGATAGTTTTTCTAAAACTTCATCAATTATTTGGTTGATAAAGAATTTATTAAGTATAATTTGACTTCAGGCTGATGTGTCTGTGGGCATGAAATAGTTAACTATGCTACAATACAGTTTTGGGGGAGGTATTGAGACAGAGTCTCCCTCTCTCACTGCATCTAGAGTGCAGTGGCATCATCATAGCGCACTGCAACCTCTTGGGCTCAAGAGATCCTCCTGCCTCAGCCTCCTGAGTAGCTGGGTCTATAGTCATGAGCTACCACACCTGACTAGTTTTTCTATTTTTCATAGAGATGAGGTCTTGCTGTTGCTCAGGCTGGTTTTGAACTCCTGACCCCAAGGGATCCTCCCATCTCTGCCTCCCAAATGGCTAGGATTATAGGCATGAGCCACCACACCTGACCTGTAATATAGACTTTACAAGAATGATTCATTTTTCTCTTTTCACTAAATTTTCTGAAATTTATTCCTGGGCTATTTACTTAAGGTTTTACTGTATTTTCTCTAAGTAAAAGAACCAGAAACCATACAGTTATTCGGAGTTTTTGTTTCCTACCTTTTAGACATTTCTCTGCAGTTGCTAATTATGATACTTGTGAGTTTGCTGTTGTTATTTTTCTTCTTCTGCAGCTTCTGCTATTTACCTGTCCTTTATCTCCTGTGATTATGGCAGAACTGAAGATACCTTGTAAAGGGTAAAGGAAAACAAACTACTCCAGAAAAATAGGTGAAACATCTAATGGTTCACATACAATTATAATGTATTTCTTACTGTGCTCAAGTGTGTAGGGCGGCTCTTTTTCTTTCAGAAATTCTAGGTTCTTTCACCCTCGTCAAGTTATTTCAACCTTCTGAATCTTGGACCTCTTCCTTTGTAAAATGGAAAAAATGTAATATCCATCTCTCTGAGCTGCTGCAAAGATTAAATGATAGTTTATGTAAAGTAGGTAACCTTGCATCTGGTGCAGAGTAAATGCCAAGTAAATGATAACTATTACTGTTATTAGTAATGATGAGTATTAATAATAATGAATAGTAACTGAGTCTCGTCATCCTCATCATTGTTAATATTTAGTTAGTTGGTCATGGTGATTTTTGATTTCTAAGCCCTTCTTCAGTGAGGCTACTGGAAGACCAAAGTATCTTTTCTTTTTCCCTTTGAGTCCAGCTGCCTTATTTAATCCTTTTTAATAGCTACTGATATTTTTTCCTCATTGATGTCTATTCCAGACAGTGACTTTCTATTTTCTTCTTTTGCTGCATTATTACAATTAATAAAGAAATGTTGAAATGTTTCATTAGTATAAGTCAAACTTATTCTTTTTTTCTCTACATGTATCTTTGTATTTATCTTTCAGAGTCAAAAGTTACATGTTCAGACAAAAGGAGGCAATGTGATCTGTCTGGAAACAATTTATGGGAATATAGATATTCACGCATCACATCAGAGTGTAAGATTAAAACTTTCTTTTTTTTACTAATTACAATTATGTTTCCATTTGGCTCATAGAGTGGAGAGGTTCTACAAGGCTTATGGTGTAACATTCCTTTTTTAATACATTGTAGTTCATTTATGAATTCAAATATGAAATAGAGGTGATTATTATACAATTTAAATTTTAGTTTGTAGTTTAATACTTCTGACAGTTGTTTAGTTCCTAATCCGGAATCAATAAATACTTAAATGCTTAATGTTTAATTTTAGTTCTAAAGAGATTTTTATTTTTATGATCATAGTTTAAAATAGGTCATTAAGTAATATCACTAGTATCTAGATTGGATTTTTCTTCTGGGTTAGGTTTATTTGAATATTTTCTAAGTCTTGTTACTTGGCTCCTAGACAAGTTTCAAGCCCACTTTCTTCATTTTTTCCCACAAGGTGGCACTATTAGATAATTTACTACTCTCTAAAGCTCTTTTGGGGGAGGGGGGAATCAGGATTTTTAGTAGTTACCTGGGATGGGAAGATAGTTTGTATTTTTTAAGCAACTTCTTTTGTTGCTTTCTATGATTTAGCATAGTATTAAGAATAAGAATAATTTAGGAAGCCGAAAGGCAAGAGGATCACTCAAACCCAGGAGTTTGAGGTTGCTGTGAGCTGTGATGCCACAGCACTCTACCTTGGGTGGCAGACTAAGACTCTGTCTCAAAAAACAAAGAAACAAACAAAATTGAAACTTTTAAAAATGATATAAGTAGTGCTTTAAATCTTTGAGAAAATCTAAGCCTCATTTTATTTTACACTTAATGAAATTTGCAGGGATCTGTTAAATTTGCTAAATTCTACAGTCAACTTTATTCTCAGATAATGGATAGGGAAGAGTCGTGAGTATATCTTGTAGTAGTAGTTGTGAGTAATCTTTTAAAATTATTATTGAAATAATTTTTAAAAGTAGATTATAACACTAAGGATTTCTATTGATATTTTTATTTTCCATCACCTTTCTCTTGGAACCTCTGGGAGGCTGTTTAAACCCAAACATTTTAATATACCCTTTAAATTAAACTAGGAAAATGTTAGAAGGCACCACGTGGCCTTCTGCAACAGCTCTTTTGAGATGATGGCATTTAGTGTCACGTCTCAGATAGTTGTGGTCCTGGAGGTGCAAGAGGGAAATTGGATGGGCTTGTAATACCTTCAAATGCAATTCTTTATATGATGACTAATATTGTTTGAAATGACCTATGTTACTAGGATATTATGTATTTGCATTCAAATATAAGCATGAAAGAATTTAAATCTCTCAATTTCTTGCTGTTTTGAATGTTTTGGCAACTGTTTCCTCTCATTAGTTATTTATTTGCTCCAGCTTTTATGATTTATTAACTATTCATTTATTTCCACTTTCTATTATACTAGTTTATTTCTTGCCTGATTGAATTTTGTGATGTATTAAATAATCAGTCTAGATAGGTTTTCTATTTTTTATTATAGTGTTAATTTTTTTTTTTTTTTGAGACGGAGCCTCAAGCTGTCCCACTGGGTAGAGTGCCATGACATACAGCTCATAGCAACCTCCAACTCCTGGGCTCAAGCTAGTCTCCTGCCTCCACCTCCCAAGTAGCTGGGACCACAGGCCCCCGCCACAATGCCCGGCCATTTTTTGGTTGCAGCCATCATTGTTGTTTGGCGGGCCCGGGCTGGGGATTCAAACCCACCACCTTAGGTGTACGTGGCTGGCGCCTTTGCCATTTGAGCCACAGGCGCTGAGCCTATAGTGTTAATTTTTAATGCGTATTTCTAAATTTTTGATTATCAAAAATATTAACTACTTATAGAATCTATTAACCTTTAATATTAATTTATAACTTTCATAGGAATGTGCTTTGAATATTTGAGAGGCAGCCCAGTGAATTTCTTAAGAGCGCAGAATTGAAAACCAAACTACCTGTGTTTGAATCCTGGCTCAGCAACTACTAAACTCTATAAATTCAGACAAGTTACTTAACCTCTATGTGTCCTTTTTTTTAGAAAATGGGATAATAGTAATGGACTTAGCTCGGAGGGCTCTTATGAAGAGTAAATGAGTTAATTTAGGTAAAGCACATAAGACGTTGCCTCGCACATCGCTAACTTTAATATAACATTTATTGTGGTGATGATGATGATAAAGGTAAAGGAATCACGGGAGAGAGTCCTTGTTCCAGTTCTGGACCTACCATTTAACTTCCCTGAGACTCAGTTTCTTTATTCAGAAACAGAGATGGTAATATTTGTCTACTCAACAAGATTGTGAGACTCACATTGTTATTTACATAGATGTTTTTAAAATTCTTTCATTAACTTCAGTATCTTAAATTTAGTTTTATAACTTAAGGTATAGAAACCCATTTCAAACCTGACTTTCTGGTGAACTTGTGACAATGTTTTCAGCTTTCTTCTCTTAGTCTGGGCTACAAAGCCACAGGACATCCTAGATTTGGTTTTCATTATTTTTAAGAAGCATACATAATATAAATACTTATAATAACTAAATTTGTGAAAATTTTGCTTTTATGAATAGAGAAGAAAGTCAATTTATAGCAAAGCTTCTGTCAGAAAGGTATTGATTTGGGGAATCTACTTTTTGTTCTTTAGGTAGCTCCTTCTATTAATAAACAAGCTGTATGGTTTCATCTAGAGAGTTTATTTATGAAGCATTTTTCCATTAGCATTGATGACTATAAATCCTAGCCTCAATATTTCCCTGTAAACTGTGGTATCCTAAGTTTGTATTACTTAGAATCTGATACAATGCATTATGTGTGGGTACTAGTGAATTTTTAATTTCTTTGAAATTAATTTAGTGGAATGATTGGTTTAAAATAACCATATTGTGTCTGGGGGAAGGGTTTTGTGGTTTCACTCACTTTCATTTGCTTTGGTGGTACAAGGGAGGATATTTTTCTAGCTTCTTAAAGAGTAAAATATTTAGCATTTAACGAACAAAGTAAATTCTTAGCATTTTCCAGATGCTCATAAGGAATATTATGTTGGCTTTAGGTGGTTATGGGAAGAGTCTAATCAAAAGTTCCCCTTTGTCAACTTAATTAAGTTTGAAATATTCTTTAAATACTTACCTTCTGGTGTTTTCCTAAAATAGCCTCACTATCTGTATATGGTGGGAGTATTCTTATTTTGTTGCCTGCTTTATGGAAATACTCAGAGAATTTGAAACCATGAGCAGAAAGCAACTTTTCTCTAATAACTTTGAGGATAATATTTTTCAGGAATTTTATGTCTTTATTATAAAACTGAGGAAGGCAAAACGTTTGTACTTTCACAAATATGAATATAGTTAAAATATCTTTCTTTGACAGATTTATTGAAACTAGATTCAAAGTAAAAATTCCCATTGATTTATAATTAAAACAAAACTTCAATAGATAAGAAGCAAACAGGTATATATTATATACTTCATAATTAAGTCCATTAGAAAACAGCATTATATACTTCAAATCCAGAAGGGAAAGTAATTTTTATTTGCTTCCCATAAGAACATCTGGGTACTTTGCTGTCTCTTTTATACATTTGTCTTCTCATATTTTAGTATTCTTGAAACTCCATTCTTAATAGATAACATCTTGAACTCAACAATTTTTAAAGGATACATTTGGAGTGGAGGATACTGATGCCAGTGGTTGAAAAACAGTGATGTTATTTCTTTAAATACCCCAGTGCAGTATTTGAGATTGGAAGTTTTTTCCGGACAAAATTGTGGCAAGCCTTCCTGGTGATTGCTTTATGTCAACAATTTTATATGATACTCACTTTAGGTTTGTAAAACATTTGTTTAAAACACTATAAAGATGATTGGAATCCTTAACTAGGTATCTTCATTTTACATTGTGAACAATATGTGATACCTGTTATCTAGGTAGGTATCACATATTGGTCTCAAATATTGCTTTCCATGGTGAGCAATATTTGAGACCTGTTATTTATCTTTTATATACCTAAATAGATATGGAATTTTGGTAGGGAAACTTAAGGATAAATATAAAATTCCTTCCATTTATCCAATGGAAAGCTACTGTCTTACTAAATATAAGATGGAAAGCTTCTAGAAGTAATAGTATATTCACTATACACAAGGAGAAAAATGACTGCTCAACAAAAATAAAATATGTGCTAAAATTCACGCCTCCTCTCTATTCATGATATAAACAGCATTAACAATAAAACAAATTTGAAATAGAAGAGTTCCTCCTTATTCTGAACTGAACAGGAGTATCTAAAAGATACTTGTAACCAACATCATGCTCTATGAAGTGTTGTAAGTTTTCCTTCTGAGAACAGGAGTAAGGTAAGGATGCTTGCTGTCTCATCACTTCCAGCAACTGTCTTTCACCATTGAACTGCAGGCCTGAGCCAGATGGTTGAAGCAAGAAAAAGCCAGAAAAAAAGTATTACTATAAGGATGGGAAGGGAGGAAATGAAACTATCACTGTAGACAATATTTATGCATGTAGAGTTTTTTTAAATGTGAGGATGTTGGATTAAGATCAAATATGAAATTCAATTAAGATAAAATGAAATTGATAAAGATACCTGCATGATAGCACTTAAATATATCAAATAGGAATAAGTCTAACAAAAGATCAAGAATTTTATGAAGAAAATACCCAATATTTATTAAGAGAAGTCAAACAAGACCTTCATAAATAGAAGGATATTTGAGGCCTATTCTACAAAGAATGCATTATTGCTCACCATCTTGTAATTGGAGGCAGGGAATCAGAGTCAGTAAAGTGATTATGCCATAGGTGGTAACTTTTTATGTCATTATCCACTGATTCTAATGATATCATTTTGGCTTTTTACTAGTCTTTGTTTTATAATGAACTGATTAAGGTCTTTCTCTTACTAGACCGTGACCATAGATAAACTGCAGGGAAGTTCTGTTACTATATCGACAGAAGATGGTTTGCTGAAAGCCAACTATCTTTATACAGAATCATCATTTTTGTCTTCCACGGCTGGGGATATTACATTAGGAAGTGTTCATGGTAAGCTGACAAAGGCCTAATATATCTCAGACTTTCCACATAGCATACATTTTAAGAGATGGCTCTACATAGTTGAAAAAAGATCAGGAAACTGGCTTTCAAAATAATTAATTGCAGACTAACTATCTTTTTTAAAAAACCATAAAGATAAAATGACTCAGGCTAATTTAATTTTATTTTGGCATGAGATTGAAGATTATGTTGTTATATATGAAGCCAGTAGATTATTATTTGTTTTTAATGCATTTTCTTATAATAAGAAAAAAATGGCAAGGAAATGTAAGGAGAAAACGAAATAAAAGCAGTATTAGGTAAAGACAGATTATACGTAGTTGCTTTTATGTTATGACTAGAAATCTAAGAGTTAAATTAATGAAACATTTGGATGGTAGTGGGGAGCAGTCGCTCATACCTATAATGCCAGCTCTAGGAGGCTGAGGCAGGAAGATCTCTTGAGCCCAGGAGTATGAAGTTGCTGTGACCTATGATGCCACAGCAATATACCAAGGGTGACAAAGTGAATCTCAAAAAAAAAAAAGAGAGAGAGAGCGAAAGGAAGGAAGGAAAGAGAGAAAGAGGAAGGAGGCTGAGGCAAGGGAATCACTTGAGCCCAAGAGTTTGAGGTTGCTATGAACTGTAATCCACAGCACTCTACCCAGGGCAACAGAGTGAGACTGTCTCAATAATAATAATATTTAATAATAATAATAATAAACATTTGGCTAGAATCTAATTATAACTAGCAACTAGTTGATACTAATTTTGATTAAAATGCTTTGTGTATATTCATACTGACACCAGGTTCTCTCAGCACCCTATCAATTTTTAGTTTTCTTTGATTAAATATCCTCTCATGAGTTCTAAAGTATGTCTCCAGAGACAAGTAATATGACATAGTCAATGTTTGCATCATTGAAAGAAGAGAGAATGATGGTGAGGTGACATGGCAGAAGGCATGCTGGGGTTCAGTGTCACTCAGCCTGCTTCTTACACGTTCACAGAGCAGAGGATTCCAATCCAGGTATGTTTTCTGACATATAGACAGATAGAATTGAGAATCACTGATCCTGGCAAGAAGTACAGTACATAAACATCTGCTAAATGCCTTTTAGGCTATATTCCAGGAAGTCTAGACTTGGGCTTTTTCCACATATAGTCCATTCATTTCACATCTAGAGTAAAGCTGAACATTAGTTTCTATACGCTTTGGCAAACCCCCCAAATATTAGTGAGCACAAACTAGATGATATTAAAAAGTATGATTAGTGCTAGCCATGCTGTGCAGCAAATTGGTAAATTATCTTCTGGTTTAAAGACAATTCTTTAAAAAAGTATTATATTCTTGAAATAATGTGTGAGCCTCAAATTAATGGTTAAAGCTCAACCATTCTTTCAGGGTTAAGGTATTATTTAAGCCTCAATAGGGTAAGTAGAAGTGGAGCTCTATACAGACAAAGCAGATGGTTTGTAACTTACTCACTTATTCAATTTTTATTCAGTTGACCATGGAATAGATCTGGTCATTTGCAACTCCTCATATTTTAAAGATGACTTTCATATAAGCATTGCATTTCCAACTATGGTGATCATAATGAAAAATACTATACTTAATATGTTTAGTCGCTTTTAGTGGCAAAACAATTCCTTATCAAATCAGATATTGATTAACATCCACAGGAAAAACAGCTGGGGCCCAGGTGTCTCTCTTCAGCTATTCAATTCCTTTCAGTAGTACTTCCAATAGCTAGGAAAACAAATCCTTCAGTTATGAGGGGGATCTGGATGAGGAATTATAGAATACACTGCAGTTGTATTTATTCATTCATTGAATACATCTATTAACCACCCACTGTTTGCTAGATTTCCAGACAAAAAGAAAATTGGGCAGGAGATGAGATCAATCCTGAAAAACTTTCACCATTGTGGAAGAATTGAGTGTCCATTTCTTCCTTACTTTCTCAGTCACTACTATCTCCATCGGATGCTACCTCCCACCTCATTTCTGACAGCTGTCCATTATCACCCTGCCTGGGTGCAATGCTTTCTTTTAGCTATTTCTCAGATCTCCTTTTGATACTAGTATAGCAGCAGGAAGGACTAGAGGAAGGGACTGTTTGATCTGGTTTCAAATTACAGTTATTTTCACAGAAGTAACTGTTAAAAAGCTTACATGTTGTTCAGCTCTGCTTTCTCCATCTAGTCTTTGGCCCTCACTCTGCTTTGGTTTTTCTGTGTACAAGAGAGAAATAAGGAAGGAAATCCCTCTTCATTCCTAATCACACCCCAGTGGCTTGACTTTTTCAAATGAGCTTCAGACAAGCCTAAGTGTCCTGTCTCCCTCTCCCGTATCACCTTTGTTTCCATCCTTGTCTTAAGGGATTATATGAACATGCTTTTGGAGTCTGAAGTTCGAGGGTGGGTTGGGGATAGAAGAGCAGGCAGCAGTTTAGTCCCACATCCTGCTGGGTGAGGATATTAGAGTGATATTAGAGGATTAGAGGATATTAGAGTGATATTAGAGTGATTAGAGGATATTAATGACTGGTCCACTAAGTTCCCACGTTGTGGAGGTGATGTCTCCCAAGGATCCTCCCAAGCTGGGACTCTGGATGTACATTTCAGTGAATTCTTTGTTCTAAATGCTGCAGGGTTATATTACACAAATTAGGTATATATTTTGGCTATATTTAATCAAGCTGGTCTGGGAATCTTAAAACCTGTTTACATGAGAAAATATGCTGCTACTTCTAAATACCTGACTGACAGAAAGTGAACTTTGAAAATATATGCATTCTAAGACCTACTTGTTCAGGATTTATTTAGTTTGGCTTCCTTTTTAAAGTAAGGCTTAAACTGTTTATTCCTGCCCAGGAAGAGCTGAAAAATCTACCATAGAAATGTTATTTAAAAAACCATTTTTACATAAATATAAAGCAATAAGTGTCTTTTTGGTAGATTCTACTAGATATATGAGTTTGGAGCCCTCGTGCCAGTAGGTGGGGGTGGTTGGTTGTTGGAAAGCTAACGTGTACTGAGTGTCTAAACTGGCCAGTCCCTTTCATTTAATGGACAATTAGCTGCTTACAGATGAGGAAGACAAGAAATGCCTAATTGTTTACTCTTAATTGAAAATCAGTGGAACACCAAGGATTTGATCCTGGTTTCTTGACTTCCTAGGAGATGTTTATAAACAGTATTTACACAAATTTGTGTACACAGCCACAGTGAATTTCTTGAACTTCTTGATTGTGACCACAGAATCCCTCCTGGCCCACTCTAGGCAGACTGTAGACAGACATCACACAGACACTCTTTCAGCTCTGTTCTGTATTGTAAGCTTCCTGAGTTTCAGGACTATTTATTAAGTCTTATGACACATGATACCCTGGCATTCAGGGACTGGACTCCTTCCATTAAAGCAACGTTGCTATCTTAAGTGTATGGCTTCTAAGGCACCCATGAAAGGAAAAAAGAGCATGAACTTATTCTTCTCTGTGTTTTCTATTTGCTTATATACCCTGATGGGTAACTAACATCTAGTATGTTAGCATTAAGTACTTAGAAAGGTGCTCGTTAACAAGGAAAAGAATAATGAAGGGAGCAATGCATCTTTTCTGGCCTTGCAAACTGATTCCTATGCATGGAGAAGACACAAATCTATCCTAAATGCTTTTTCAAATGGAATTTTAAAGTATAGTTTATTACATTTTCTACATACAAAAATGAGTACACTAATTGACCAGTCATATTTATTGTTTGTAAAGTTGGTTGAATCATGACTGTTAAGTATGTGTGCTTTATATACAAAATAAACTAGTTTATTCATTCACTCAAATACCCACTGTTCTGGCACTGGGGATCTAGTGGGGAGAATAGGTACTTCCATAGTTTGTGTTTAGATATAAAATTTTATGACAGTTCACTATCTTGATTTCCTTCTAAATAATCAAAAATCAAATTTGGTTCTATGTGAAGAATATTTTATTACAGTCTGATATTTGAATATTTATGGTTTTTAAAGAATTCTATATATAGGTATGTAAACATGTACATGTATTTATATGTATTCTACTAAATATATTTTTTAAATATAAGTTTAATTTCCTGGCTCTTTTATAGACCAAAAAAACTTCCATAAAAAGGTTTACTGAGATTGGTTTTATCTATAACACATAATTGTTTTTTTGTTTTGTGTTTTTTGGAGACAAGTCTCACTGTGTCACCCTTGGTGAGTTATGGCGTCACAGCTCACAGCAGCCTCAAACTCTTGGGCTTAAGCAATTCTCTTGCCTCAGCCTCCCAAGTAGCTGGGACTATAAGTGCCCACCACAACAATGCCCGGCTATTTGTTGTTGTTGTTGTTCTTATTGTTTAGCAGGCCCGGGCCAGGTTTGAACCCACTAGCCAGCCCCGGTGTATATGACTGGCACCCTAACCACTGAGCTACGGATGCTAAGCCTACATAATTTAAACAAATTAATTAGGTTAATATGTAGAGTATCCATGATAGTTGTTTCAGTCAATTTTTAAACTTGTGAATAAATGATTAATGAATAAAACATATTCTAAATATTTAGATTCCCCAGGTAACTTCCAGCCTTGTTTTAGGTTCTCCAGGAGCATACCTCAATAGGAAAATTGCTAAGTATTAGTTCTGTCATTTTCTCTGTACTTCAAAAGTCCTTTGTTCCCAAAAGAATGAACAGTATATACATTTTTAAACTTTTCCTTAAATAACAACTTCTGAATTTTGGAAATTTTTGCAGAAACAAAATACATTAACTATGTAAACACAGGTTATAACTTTTAATAGCACTCAGAATTTCACTACGGACTGCCCTAATTTACCTTAATTAGGACTCTTAATTATGCTGAATGTATAAATCTCCCTCATGATCTTAAAAGTCAGAAATAATATTAATTTGTTTTTTTTTTTTTTGTAGAGACAGAGTTTCACTTTTACCCTCAGTAGAGTGCCTGTGGCATCACACAGCTTACTAGCAACCTCCTGGGCTTAGGCAATTCTCTTGCCTCAGCCTCCTGAGTAGCTGGGACTACAGGCGCCTGCCACAATACCTGGCTATTTTTTTGTTGCAGTTTGGCTGGGGCTGGGTTTGAACCTACCACCCTTGATATATGGGGCCAGCGCTCTACCCACTGAGCCACAGGTGCCACCCCAAAATAATATTAAATTTTAAAACAAAGAAACTTTTGTCAGATTAAATAGACCTTTTCATGAAGTTCATGAAGATACTTTATTAAAATTCTAGTATTTCTTAGGTCCACTGTGAAATTTCGGTTTGATTTTCATTTTGATACTTGATGTTGAATTTGAACATGTTAAACTTCTTTATATGAAATCTTGAAAGGAATTCCAGTTCTGTTTCTAGTGCAGACAGTGTAGGTTTTTCAGGATTAAGACATATGAAACAAAATATTACTATTGCATACAGTATTTTGGAGACAGACGTGGCTCCTTCTGTAATGGTGATGCCGCCATCTTCAGTTTGTGGCTTCCAAGCTTCCATGCAAGGAAGTGATGAGAGCACAGAGGACCATGCAAGAAGTTTCGGAAGCCAAGCCTAGCAGCACAGACATTATTTTTGCCCATACCTTAGAAAAAATATTTTCAGATGGCTGAGATATAAGGTTGGACAATTAAGCCTGCAAATTCATCCTAGAAACAGTGCCACATACCTCATTGCTGAGTATTAGTACCTCCCCTTCGAGGTACTCCCCTTAGGAAGCAATGCACAAATGTCAGCACCTAGTCCCCTCCTTCAAAACAATTTTGGAACTTTTTTTCTGGAATGGCGGTCAGAGCTATCATCATACATAACCTCTTACTTTTTCCTCCGCACATATTCTTACCTGTTTTATGCTTCTGAGTCTTTGATCACAGCCCTGGATCATACTGATCATGGTGTTCATTCTGCCTGAAATGCTGTTCCAAGTTTTAAAAAAAAAAAATCTCACTGACTTTTAGTAATCTTTCATACTCAGCTAAAGCATCCTCACCTCATCTCTGGCTTTCCATTGACCCATACATTTTTTTCCTAATTATAAAGTCCTCAAGAGCAAGGATCATGTTTCATTCATCTCTGTAGTCTTAGGATTTAGCACTATGGTTTGCAAATTGCCCTTTCTATCTCCCTCCCCTCCAAGGGAAAAGAAAAAATAACACAAAAGGACTTAACCTTTAAGAATATTTGATTGCTGTGTTTGGATTATATGAGTATATGTGTTGTTTTAACCACAATTACATTTCCTTTAGCGAAGAAAAAGAAACCATTGTTTATCTTTCAATTGATTGCTTGTTTCTTTTTCCTCTGACCACGTTAGAATGAAGGGTGACTAACTAAGAAAAACTGTATTTTCTCAAATACTAGGATTTGTGGAAAAGTTTCATAACTTGAGAATAATAAAAACACACATAGTTATTATGGACCATATGATGTCTGCTTGACTGGCCAGTTTGCATGTGATGGTCAATCTATATTTGCCACATTTGAAAGTTGGAAGAGCATGTACGGAACACACCAATGAAATAACATTTACTTCACACATTTAACAGGATCTTCTCAGTCTTATAACTTAATGAGACTTGAAAATAATTTTATGAGCTTCTACGCACAAACCAAGGTTTTATTTCTACATACATGTACCCCTTGTTCATATACTCACATGAAGCAGGATGGAATGGTAGACCTTGAAAGGAAATTTTGCACTCAGGCCCATCTGACTGCTACACAAATGAATCAAGTTCCTTTTTTGCTTTTTCCCAAGTAATTGATTCATGTTAGTATTTATATAATACATGAATGAGTTTATCTTACATTAATTCTGAGACCAAAGTTATTCCTTTACTTTTTAGCATAGTTTTAGAACTATTTTAGAAGAGGTAATATTACTGCTTACATTTTGGTGGAATGAGTATGAATTCCTGAATCCAAGAGTACTTATATGTACAAACACACAAAGAAAAAAATCCTACTACTTTTGGTATTAGAGGAAAGGAGCTGGGAAGAATAGTTGCAATATCTGGTACTTGTCCTGGAAAAAATATTTTCATTGAAAGACGGAAAGCTTTGGATTATTTTTTTTGCAGTTTTTGGCCGGGGCTGGGTTTGAACCTGCCACCTCCAGCATATGGGGCCAGTGCCCTACTCCTCTCAGCCACAGGAGTTAGTTACACTTTCATATATTCATTATTTGTACCCCAAAACCACTTTAACTCTTGGTCCAGACTAACTACTTTAATCTAACAGAAAGACATGGCAACTGAACTGAAAAAATAGAAGTAATTATTTTTTCCTCCCAATATAAAGTGTTTTTGGCTCAAAACTTGGCTTTATGTGGTCTGATAAATACATAATGTTTAGGTTGAAAATGCATAGTAGTTACATTTGAGTACTTTTTTTCATTTATGGGTTTTAGAAGTATCATTTTCCCTCTGTGTTTCAAGAAGCATGGCGGTTTGTTTTATAGTTGTGCTATCAAAGTTTTAGATTTGGGAATAAAGGAAGGTTTGCATAAATGCTTAATTAAAGCTAATTGTTTCAGAACTTCAACTAAATCTCTAAGTGGACTGGTGATACTGAGAAAAATTGCCAAAAATTATAATAGTTATTAAATAGAACTGTAAATATCCAACCAGGTTTTAGGTTTCTGTATAATAGTTCATTTCTAGATTATCCATAATATATAAAATTATCTTTTCTTTTTCTCTCTTTTACAGGTGATATAACATTACAAACTAAGATGGGTAACATCACAGTAGGTACGTACTAAGCTGCTGGTTGGTAAGTTTTGCCCACTTTTTAAAATAGTTATATTTGTGATACTTTTTAGAATAAAGTCTACAGTTTAGCTAATGAACTTGACAGAATCCTGATTTGCAAGTCAAATATAAGCAGAGCCAATGTATGAATATGTATACTCAGAAAAAATTACTTGAGCTAGTATTAAGAAATATAAATTTGTTGAGTTTTTCAAATATCTACATTAAGTCTTTGAAAGAAAGAAAGATATAAATTATGTCACTGTTTATTGGTCCCCAAATTGTGTTACATTTGAAGGCAGCCCTAAGTATGCCAGTAACATGCTCAGCATGTATTTATTGAGTGCCTACTATGTGTCTGGGATTCTTTTAGGTATGTATTATACATACTTGGGTATGTATTGATCAACAAGACTTGATTTCTGTGCTCAGAGACCTCATCTTCTTTGAATGCTAGGAAGAAAATAATAAACATGCAATGTCAAAGGGTAATTTCATTTCATGGTAAGTGCAATGAAGAAGTAAGCTAGGGTAATGGGTTAGAGATGGTTAAACCAGGAATGGTCTGGGACTGGGAGGGAAAGGAGATTTGAATTAAAGTCAGAATAATGGAAAGAGGCATGGATGCAGAGCTTCCCACATAGGGAAACAGCAAGTACAATCTTGAGAATGGAAGGAGTTTATTGTTTTTGAGATGTAGAAGGTTTGGGGAAAGTGGTGGGGATGAGGTAAGTCAGGCTGGATCTTAGAACCTTGTAGACATGGTAAGAGTTGGAACTTTATTCCAACTACAGCAAGATGTCAATAGATGAGTGATATAAAATTTATATTTTAAAAGGGCAACCTCACTGTTATTTTATAACATACCAGATTGAAATCCGGCCACTGGAAAGCTTTATTTATCCATTGTCCTATTAATGGTCATCTGGGTTATTTCTAATTTGGGGCAATTTTAAATAAAGCTGTTAATAAACCTACTTATACAAGTTATTTTATGGATGGATGGTTTCTTTTTTCCTCTTGGCAAAATATGTAAGGATAGAATTGCTGGGCTGAGCAGGTAGGTATACATTTAATTTTATGCTAAACTGCCAGACCTTTCCCCAGAGTTCCATTTTATACTCTTAACAATATATGAGAATTCTAGTTGCTCCAGATCCTCACCAACATTTATGATTGCCAGTCTTTTAAATTTTACCTATCCTGGGATGTAAATAGTGGTATATCCATGACACTTCCTTTTTGAAGTTTTTGTTTAGAGGTATTGCTTATTTATTTTTCAGTTGGGTTATTTGTATTATCAAGTTGCAAGATATTCTCTTATTTTTTTTCCTAGCAGCTTAAAAATTTTTGCTTTTCCTCTGATCATCTCTAATTTTTGCATTAATGTGAGTTAGGAGTCAAGGTTACCTTTTTCCCACATGGATATCTACTTGTTACATCACCATTTGTTGAGGAAAACTTCCTTTCCCTCATGGATTACTTCAGTATCTTTATCTACAATCAAATGACTGTTTAAGTATGCATCTGTTTCTGCTCTTTCACTTTGGATTGATTGGCTTACTTGTTGAGTCTTATGCCAAAGCTACAATATCTTCATAACTATGACTTTATAATAACAAGTAATTAGGTAGTTGAAGTCTTCCAAATTTCTTTTTTTAAGATTGCTTTGGATATTGTATGTCCTTTGGTTTTCCAGTCAGTTTCTACCAAAAAATGCACCTGCATTTGTATTTGAGATTGCAGTGAATAATTGAATCAATAGTTCCATTTGGAGAAAACTCACTCTTAGCAACACTGAGTCTTCTAATTCATGGACATAGTATAACTCTCCATTTAGGTGTCTGTCCATGTTTTATCTGGTGTTACATTTTGGTAATTGTTATTTAGTTTTATCTGGTGTTACATTTTGGTAATTGTTATTTTCAAGGAATTTGTCTCACATTGTCAAATTTGTTCATGTAATAATGATCCATAGAAATCTGTTCAGTTTTCTTTCTTTCTTTTTTTTTTTTTTTGAGACAGTCTCACTTTGTCACACACACCCCTGCCCCAGTAGAGTGCTATGGAATCATAACTCACAGCAACCTGAGCCACCACACCCAGCCTCTCAATTTTCATATATTTAGGATTTTGCTAGATCTCATTTTTATCGATTTCTAATTTAAATAATTCCATTTTTGTTAGAGAATGTACTCTGATTTCAGTTGTTTTACATTTATTGAGACTTATCATCTGGTATATGGTTCTATATTATGAATGTATCATATGCCCTTGAAATAAGTGTGTTGTATTCTCTGTCTCTTTTTTAGTCAGGTTGTTCTGTCAGTTGCTGAGAGAGGGATCTTAAAAATTTTTCAACTAATTCTTTCAGCTTTTGAATCTGTTATTTAGATATATACAAATTTTTAAAATTATGCCTTCCTGATGAATTAACCCTTTTCTCACTGTGAAAGGTCCTTCTTTCTCAGTTAACACTTGTCTTGAATCTACTTCATTGGATAATGCTAGAGGCATTCTTAGGTTTACAGTTAGTGATAATAACAGTACTTTTTCTTTCTTCTGCTTAATGTTATCATGGCATATCTTTTTCCATTCATTTATTTTCAACTATCTTTATGTATAAAAACCATGTTTTAGAGATAGCATTTTTAAAAATTCATTTTTTCTTTGGAGTGTGTAGGCCATTAACATTTAATATAATTACTGATATGGTTGGGTATGTTCTACCATTTTACTACTGCTTTTCTTTTGTCCCTTTTATTTTTGTTGTTTCTCTTTTTCTCCTTCCTTTGTCTTCTTTTGCATTAAGTGGATATATTTTTTAATTCCATTTTAATTTTCCAAGACGCCTATTAGCTATGCCTTTTGCATAAACTTTTAGTGGTTATTCTAGTGATTTCAATAGGCAAACTTAACTATTTACAGTGTACTTTGAGTTAACATAATGCCACTTCATTTAAAGTATATGAACTTCCAATCACATAGATTCCTTGCCTATCCTTTATAGTATAAGCTGCTTTATGTGTGCATATATTATAAACCTCATAACATGATTTTTGTTTTACATTGTCAGATGTACTTTAAAGAATTTCAGAGGGGAAAATAATTTTTTTATATTTACTATTTCCAGTGTTCTTCATTTCTTCCTGAGGATATGAGTTTATAATTGGTATCATTTCCTTAGCATTTCTTTCTTTTTTTTTTCTAGTTCACCCTTATGCAAATGAGGAACCTTAGCATTTCTTGTAGCTCACATCTGCTAGTGACAATTTCTCTTAGCTTTCTTTTATCTAAAAATATCTTTGTTTTGCCTGTTTTTTGAAGGATGCTATCACTAGGTATGTAATTCTGGGTTGCTTTTTTTCTATGCTAATAAAATAAAAACCAGAGTAAAAGATAAAGACTAGAAAGATATCTGCAAAATATATATATTCACACATACACATATCAATATGCAGGTGTCTGGTGTGGGTGGGGAGAGAGAGAGATGAGAAGAAAGGGAATAGTCAATGGGAACATGGAACAGTGTGGTACTACTTTCTTACTTACTAATGGAAAACAAATATAAGCAGTCATGACTTAAAATGTTGATAACATCTACTGATATTGATAAGGGTATAGTGAAACAGAGGTTCTTACAAATTATTAGTTTAAGTATGAATTTGCTCAACCATATTTTAGGACAGTTTGGAAATGTATGTCAAGACAGAAGTCAAGTCAAGACAGAGTATGTACATTTGCTTTGCCCCCTCTTTTAGAAATCTATCCTAAGGAATAATCTGATAAGGATATAAAGAGATACGCTTAAAGATGTACATCTCTTTGTTTGTAATGATGGTGTACATTTTAATTTGTTCCCACTAAGATAACAGTTCAATGCATTATGTATGGTACACTCATAAAGTGAAATATCATTCAGCCTTTAAGAATATAATAACCTAGCTCTCTAGTTTGCAATATAGAAATACATTCATGACATTTTATTAGCTTAAAGTGTAAAGTTAGAAAGCATTATACTATTATTTCAAATATAGTATGTGTACTCTTACAGTAAGCATTGACTCAGAAATGGAAAGGCAAGAAGGAGAGAAGGGAGGAGGAGGGCATAGCAACAATTATCGGCACCTATAGAAGTCAAAGCTTGTTTACTTGTTATAAGCCTCTTCCTTCTGGTATGTCTGGACCTAAACACATCCCACTGTGAGAATCCATCCCATTTCTAAAGACAACTAGAGCAGGAGATGCCTCATTATTTTTCAAGAACTTGTGTTCTTTTATAAGCAAATGAGAATTGCTAATTTTTAAAATAGGGATATAACAGCTAGAGAGGTGAAATAAACAAACAAATAAGGCTATGACATAATCTTTACACTCAGCAAAGTCCTATATATCTACTTGGTCATGTGCTAGTTAGCAAATCTGTGGAAGTAACTCCATTACCCATTGAAAATAGTGAGCAGTCAAGGTCAATGAAAAGTTAGAACTGCCCTAAGACAACTTTTTTCATTTCTTTAAGCAAGAATTTTATACCCATATGTTTATTACTAATGCTGCCTTGGAACAAAAATCTGGTTTCAGTAAACTGGTAAATGTCTGTCTTAAATAGAATCAAATTTTACATTCTGATTTCAAGGGAAGTTAAGATCATTTTCACAAAACAAAATGTTTTGCTCTAGAGTAGGAGTTGGCAGTCTTTGCCTATAAAGCACCAGATAGTAAATACTTTTGGCTTCATGGGCAATACAGTCTTCTGGACCATGCAGTTCTCCATTGTAACACAAAAATAGCCATTGACAGTACATATAGAAATAGCTATATTTATATATGTGTTCCAATAAAACTTTATTTAACAAAAACAGAAGGTGGGCAGTAGTTTTTCAACTCTGCCATAGGACCTAAAAAACCATTGTTGTTACAATTCTAGAAAAATTCTGGGTTTGGTGCCTTAATCCCAAAAGTGAAAAGTGGGGAATGTTTTAAGATAATGTTTTATGGAATTTCTTGATTGGTTGGTTACTGGAGAAAGTTGAAGGCAGCTCCACAAATCATGACAACCTACTTAAAGTGTACTGAGCAATTTGGATTTTGAAGAATTGAGATTACAAAACAGTTACAAAGAAACAAAAAGTGATTCCTAGGAACCTGGAGATGGGGGGGACTTGTTAGACTGGCCGAGGTTTCAATGTATTGAAATGGGGCTCAAGAAAAGTTGGCCTAGTTGAAATGTATCGGACTTGAGATGATTTAGGTATTATACTACTCGATTTCAGGAGAATAAGTATCCTCTCTATGATTCCTTTATAAAAGGAATAAATGTAATTATGATCCTCTGTTTCTAATTTAGATAATATAAACAATCAGTTTATTAAGTCATCAAGTCATTTGGATTTTGTCTATACATTCAAACCTGTTTCAGAGCTTTTCTCAGATGCTGAAGTGCTATTAAGTGCTTAGTGATTGTGTATGTTAAAACCCTGATCTTCCTTGGATTGCTATTTTTTAAATAATACCTTTGGAACACTAGGCAATCTTCCACTTAAAATGAGTCAACAGGAGAAAGCAGAGCTTCATAGTACGTAATGGTGGGGTAGGAGGGCTAAGAGATTTGCTTACCAAGCTCTACAGTCTCTCTAGTGTCTTGCCTCTTTCAGAAGGCATTGTTACAACCTTAATACTGGGAATTATATCTTTCTAAAAAATACAGAACATCTCTTTTTAAATTTTTTTTTCCTGGCTCGGCGCCTGTGGCTCAATCGGCTAAGGCGCCAGCCATGTACACCTAAGGTGGTGGGTTCGAATCCCCAGCCTGGGCCCGCCAAACAACAATGATGGCTACAACCAAAAAATGGCCGGGCATTGTGGTGGGTGCCTGTGGTCCCAGCTACTTGGGAGGCAGAGGCAAGAGACTCGCCTGAGTCCAGGAGTTGGAGGTTGCTATGAGCTGTGATGCCATGGCACTCTACCCAGGAGGATAGCTTGAGGCTCCGTCTCAAAAAAATAAAATAAAAAATAAAATAAATAATTTTTTTTTCCTTTTTGTGCCTTTGATAAGCCCAGCTTCCTTTTTGCTCTCTCCCTAATACAAAATACCTAGACAGGACATCCATTTAGAAACCTTTACTTAAAGTGACCTTAACATTCTTTTTCAAGTCCTATGTCCTGTGTGTAAAATTTGTTCATTGTAATTAGTAGTTTTGTAAGTGTATATACATCAGGTTACAGAAATAAAGAAATATCTTTCATGTTGCTCTTCCTCATATTTATATTTTGAAACTCCAGTGTAAAATTATGAAAGTTAAGGACTTTAATATGTTTGACTAATTTTAAGAGAGTTCTCCATTTATTTAGAAAAAATAGCAAAGTTTAGAATGTTAGCCTTTAAAACTTAGTTGTTATTCATGCTACTAGCAAAGTCTATATTACCAATTTCTGTTTCTTTGGTTGTATTATGTAGTGTTAGCTGGTGGTTGACATCAGTTTTTCCCTTTTGTGTATTTAATGTTCCAAGAAAACTCAATGGTCTCTGTCAGACTAACAAGATCTTTGCCCAGAATAATAATGATTGAAAACTCTCTGTGATAGTTTGCTTATTCCTACCATTGTCTGGACTCACAATCTCTGTTCACTTATTAATTGCATATTTCCCTTAAGGATTTCTCCCATATCTATAGAATTTCTCCTTTTTGACTCCAAATAAAAAAGAAATTCTATAAATGAAACCCTAATTTTACTCTTGGTGTTTAATTGCAGTTTCAGCATTACAAAGAACAAAAGTAGAGTATTTCACTGCAATTTTTTTTTTAAGATATCCTTTGCTTTCTCTTTTGAAAATATATCAAAAGTTTTAATTTTCTTTTTTGACAGCCTGCCAGTGATGGGCCATTATCAGAGCTGATTACATGAGGATATAATTACTTTGTGGCTTCAGATGTAATTATTTAGCTGTTGTTTATTTCCCACTTGGGAGGGAAAAAGAAGTAAAAGTATTGTTTATGAGCCACTTGAAAATCTTAGGTTTTTTTTCCATCCCTTCTGGAGAAAGCAAGAAATCAAACTAATGTTTAAATACTTTACTATGTTCTGTCTGGGACAATACACACATTGTGTAGTCCACATTTTTTTTTTACCATACTGTATTTTTTACTTGGCTTTTTTCAGGATTCAGTAAGAGGTTTTAAAAGGAATTTCTGCTTGTACTTACACAGTGAAATAGTCGTCTTTGTCCAGTTACTCTGTGTTACTTATCTCTAGTGATATCATGTCCCAGCATCAGTGTTTACTTTTGAAACTTGAAAACTAATTAAATCGGGTCTGATAAAGGACATTTTTCAGTATAGATTGGTGATAAATTATTATAAATGATCTCAGAGCTAGATTTTGAACAGCTTATTCCAAAATTATTGTCTTTGTTGAGAGTAAAGTTTCTTTTAAGGAAAAATGTATGCAGATATACAAATGTTTTCTCTCCACATTTTATAAAAAGTATGATATAATTTTTACCTTACTCTCTCCTTAGCTTCCACTTTGAAGTAATAAAAGCTCCTGATAAAATATGCTTTTAAAAATGTCTCTCTCAAAAGAATACGGCTTGGCCTTCTCCAGGCAGTCAGATAGAATATTAAATTATAGGTTCTGTTGCCACAGGAGAAGGAGAAGAAGGAAAAATCACTTACCACTCTTTTGTTTCCTTATTTCTAACTCAGTTTTCTCTTGAACTTGAAATACTGGCTGATTTAAAACTGGAGTCATGGATAAAAGAGGGAAATTGAGCGTAAAATCAGCCCTACTTTAATTATGATTTTTTTTACCTTGACTTAAAGATGTCTGTTTAATCTCAGAAGCTTGAAATGAAATATAACATGTAAATAAGCTTCACCTACTCATCAAACGATTCCTCTTCTCCACCCGTTAATGTCCCTCTAAAAAATGCAGCAAAACCTATGTGCTCTTTTACTACTAGGAACACTAATATTTTAGTACAGCAAATTTGCTAAAAGGAAAAATTATGAGGGGTCTTGATTCTTTGATAACTTTGCTACTGCTTATATGACTGTATATGAGGTAGAATTCTTTGGTAATTATTGGAAGTTTTACAAAATTTGTCAATATGATAATAAACCAGATATATCCATGATGCTTCACGGCCTTTTGCTTGCACACTGACTTCCCTCCTCATTAGGTTCTAGAGTAAATGTGTAGAGATAAATTATTCAGGTTACTATAAATGTAGAAGTTTTTAATTAGTTGTCAAGATATAGATTTCCAGATTTCTGGCACTGTTAACATTTTAATGAAAATGATGGCATTGCTAGGAGGAAAAATACAAAATTTTACAAGATTCTTAGCTCCTTTTCCTCTTACTAAAGTAGAGCCTTTTATTTCAAGTTGACAATTCCATTTACTCAAGTAAGAATGATTCTGCTCATGGTTTTTCCTTCTTCCTAGATTCATCCTCTGGATCTTTAAAAGCCTCAGCTCATCAGGGTGCCATAGATGTTTATGTCAGCCAACTGGGGCAAGTGGAACTGAAATCCCATAAAGGTTAGCCAAATGGAATGTTTTATTTTGACATATGGTGTAAGGAAAGTTTATGTAACACTTAGGAAACAGATGGTCAAATTATCTATACTGACCTAGAAATCTCAAGAAAATGTCTTCTGATAGAACTTGATTGAAAGACCGATTTACTTGCCCTCTAGACCAATGATTTTTAAAATTTGGGGGACAGATGGCCATGAAAACTGTCTTTTCCTTTGTACTACAAACAAAAATGTTGTAACATTTTGACAATTATTGTGGACCGTTATTATTTTAATGTTGCTATGTGGGTTTTTCAGTTTAGTCTTATTTCTGAAGTAGAATATTCTTTGGAGGGAAAATGTTTTCATACGTTCTTTTGGGAGCTTTTCTACCAGTCTGTAAGTGGTCCTTCTCAGGCTGTCAATGTAGATAGAGTAATAGGTTTCAAAGTGCAATCCTGAAATAAAGGTATCACCAGGATGGGCCTCTAACTGATTGTTGACTTAGTCCTTTGAAGTTTTAAGCCTTATGCATAATGTGTTTCTCTATATAATTTAATTTCTAATACAAAAAACTTATCCTAAAGGCCTAGATCTTTCATTAAAAATGGTATACTTTAGCCAGGTGAGGTGGCTCAAACCTTCAATCCTAGGACTCTGGGAGGCTGAGATCGGTGGATTGCTTGAGCTCAGGAATTCTAGACCAACCTGAACAACAGTGAGACCCTATCTCTACTAAAAATAGAAAAAGTAGCTGGTTATTGTGGTGGGCACCTGTAATCACAGCTGCCTGAGAAGCTGAAGCAGGAGAATCACTTGAACCCAATACTTTGAGGTTGCTGTGAGCTATGATAACAAAGCAAATAGAAAACTTTAAAATTTTTGAAGGTCATTAATCTCCGTTCATTTAAAATGCTTTAGGGTATTATTTGGAACATTGTTCCAATAAGCTGTGGAAATAGCTTATGATTTTACGAAATTTGATTAGGATTACAATTTTGTGTTTTCTCTGCCATATTACTGGCAGAAGCTTAAAGATAACTGGAAAGAAAGATTTGTGTCTTTCTTCAGATCTCTTAATTCTCACTACAGTTGAGAAAGGCAACTTTTTACAGTAATGGAAAGTTATTAAGGCCTGTGTTGCTTAATGGTCAGTTTGATATCTGGAATCCATTCCAACTCTGCCACCGTCTTGCTATAGGCTTCAGAGCTAGCCACTGGAGTCTCTTAGGTCTTTACCATTTTGCCAGGTGAAAAACAAAAGAATATAATGCTTGTTTTCTTTTCCATTATGGAATGTTAATATGATGACCTCACTGATTCATTCATAAAGGTTATACTTGGGTCTGGGAGTCATACTTAAATTGAGTACTGACTTTTCCACTTAACATTTTGTCCATAGGAAAATCACTACTAATCTTAACATAGTGTGCCTTCGGCTCGGCGCCTGTGGCTCAATCGGCTAAGGCGCCAGCCACGTACACCTAAGGTGGCGGGTTCGAATCCCCAGCCCGGACCCACCAAACAACAATGATGGCTGCAACCAAAAAAAAAAAAAAAAAATGGCCGGGCGTTGTGGTGGGCGCCGGGGGTCCCAGCAACTTGGGAGGCGGAGGCAGGAGACTCGCTTGTGCCCAGGTTTTGTTGGTTGCTATGAGCTGTTATGCCATGGCACTATACCCAGGGGGATAGCTTGAGGCTCCGTCTAAAAAAAAAAAAAAAAAAAGAAAAGAGGCCTGGTGGGGCAGCACCCGTGGCTCAGTGAGCAGGGCACTAGCCCCATATACTGAGGGTGGTGGGTTCAAATCCAGCCCTGGCCAAATTGCAACAAGAAAATAGCTGGGCGTTGGCAGAAGCTGCCTGTAGTCCCAGCTACTCTGGAGGCTGAGGTAAGAAAATCACCTAAGCCCAAGAGCTGGAGGTTATTGTGAGCTGTGATGCCACAGCACTCTATTGAGGGTGACAGAGTGAGACTCTGTCTCTTAATAAAAAATAAATAAATAAATAAATAAAAGAGGCCTGGTGCCTGTAGCTCAAGAGCTAGGGTGCTGGCCACATATACCAGGGCTGGCGGGTTCAGACCCAGCCAGTGTCTGCCAAGCAACAATGACAACTACAAAAAAATATCTGGGCGTTGTGGCAGGCGCCTATAGTCTCAGCTACTTGGGAGGCTGAGGTGAGAGAATCGCTTAAGCCTGAGAGTTGGAGGTTGCTGTGAGCTATGATGCCACAGCATTCTACTGAGGGCGACATAGTGAGACTCTGTCTCAAAAAAAAAAAAGAACAGAGAAGAAAAAAGGAAGTGTATAAAACAACTTAAGTAATGTTTACTTAAGGCCAGCAATTCTCAACCTGTTGGGTCACGATGCATAGGAACCGTATTAAAGGGCCGAGGCATTAGGTTCTTGAGAACTGCAGTGGTTCTCCACCTTCCTAATGCTGTGATGTATTTTCATTGTTATAAAGGGGTTGCGACCCACAGGTTGAAAACTACTGACTTAAGGCTTCTTAAAAGATCTCTTAATTGGGTGACACTTCTGGCTCAAAGGAGTAGGGTGCTGGCCCCATATACCAGAGGTGGTGGGTTCAAACCCAGCTCCAGCCAAAAAAAAAAGAAGCTTAAAGAATGTTGTCTAAAGTCATAGACCGAGTCAATGAAGTCACTGTGTTCAATTTTAAAACATTTCAGGGTTTATATCCAATAAATAGTGAATT
>CAUYQV010095008.1:0-38418 GCA_963574575.1 Galagoides demidoff
GTGTTGATACAATGATTAACCGAATGATGTGAAAGTTATGTTAACCAGCTTGATGAAGGTGTTTCAAATTGTATATGAAACAGCACAATGTACCCCATGTTGGCATCAATGTACACAGAAATCAATTAATAAAAAAAAAAAGAAAGAAAGAAACCAGAATAGTTATAACCTTATGGTGGCAACCCACTTGGGACTCCCTCTGCTGTGCTGTAGGCTTTCCTCTTTCTCTTATCTACAATAAAATCCATCCTGCTGCTTATTTATGTCCTGTAAATTCATTTTCTGATTCCTGAGACCAAGAACCTGGTAGAGAAATTCTGGTGTCATTGCAAATGGTAACACTAAAAAGTATACATTGAGTTAAATAAGGAGGACTATTGGTGACTTAGAGTGTTTTCACTACAATGATCACAATGAAATATCTTCAAAGAGAGGGATCGGAAAGAAAGTATTGACAACAGTTTTGAAGAGTTATGCTGTAGAATAAGGCAGAAGTAGAGTTTGATAGGTGTAGGTTGTCATCAGATTGAAGGGACTTTTAAAAATATATGAGATATTTTAACACATTCATGTTGAGGAAAATAGGTAGGCAGGGAAATTTTGATGTTAACAATGATAATCCAGAAAAATAGTGAATGAGTTTCAGGGTAAAATTAGATGAGTCAGTCTTATATCAAAGCATAAAATTAACAAGAAAATGACATAAAGCTAGAGGGCAGGATATATAGGCACATACAGGGACTGGGAGATGTGATGGGAAGGACAAACAGACTTTTTTATTGGTTGCTTCTATTTTCTCAACAAAACAGGGATCGAGGTTATCAAGTGGGAGTGAAGAAGAGAGAAAATATTAGAGGGATTTGGGAAATTTAAACCATTGCACTTTCCTGGCTGCTGTCTTATGCAGTTTATCTTTTAATGCAGGAATAATGCTGCCTTTAAAATTCTGATGCATTTTAGATGTAAAGCCGTTACATCTAAAAGATGCACATTTGCTTTACATCTAAAATGTCTATATGGACCTTTTCATAAAGATAAAAAACGAGTATGTTGTACATGTGTTTTTAGTTTCTTGGATTTTAAAAAATATATAATTTTGATAGTGGAAAAGAAGACATAATCTGTAAAAAAAATTAAGGAGGTTTAATCTGAGTGAAATTTGAGGACCATAATCCAGACCCACACTCATGAAGCTTTGAGCATGTGGACTTGTGCTTTTGACATTACAGTTTGGTTTTATATGTTTTAGGGAGACAGGAATTATAGGTGACCTCATAAATCAATACTTAGAAAATATACATTGGTTTGGTTCAAAAAGGTGGGCTATCAGGAAGCAGGTCAGTGGGTTTACAGGTATAGGTGGATTTAGTTCACAACTGTTATTAATAAAGTTTTAGGTTGCATCAACATGGTTCCAGACATTTCCCCTAGTAACAGTGTGTGAATGAAAATAAAATCTTAACTTTCCCCCCTCAGTGACTGACTGGATTCCCTCTTGTCCAAGAGGATCCCTAAAACTGAGTGGCTAGCCACCAGAAAGGAGATCAGAAATCCTTTATCATGCCTTCTTCCCTTCTTAGAGATGTCCTTTGTGAGTCACTAATAGGCCTAAGGCTATGAGTGACCTACTTGCAGGTCCTCAATATGCATAACAAACCACTTGAGTGAGTCCAGTACTTTATCTCTAATTAATAGATCCTTTATCTTAAGCATTCCTTTTCACTGACTCTTGGTCTTTTAGATAAGTCTGACTTTTTCAGCCAACTGTCAACTAAAGAATCTTTAAACACACCTATAATCTGTAAACTCCCACTTCCAGATATCCCACTTTTGAGCCAAACCAATGTATGCTTTTCAGGTATTGATTTATGGGGTCATCTATAATTCTGGTTTCTATAAAATTTATCAAAGCACACTGTAATCCCACCACCTCAAGCTCATATGCTCAAGGCATCTTGAGTGTGACTCCAGGTCATGATCCTCAAATTTGGCTCACAATAAACCTCTTTAAATTATTGTACCAAGTATGGCTTCTTTTCCCTTAACTATTGAAACTGGAGATACTGGTACTAGGACTTTAGGAACCAATTTTGCATCTTTTTTTTAATTTGACACTTTCCTATGGAATTATGTAGGTTTTGAAGAAACTCAGCAAACTGACAGGTCTGGCATAGAACTGGGGTGAGGACCTGTTAGAAAGGAAAAGAGGCCTGTCCAGGGATAAGGAAACACTTTAATGGAGGGGAAAAGGAGAATGGAGACTGACCAGGTGTCAGCTCAGCTCCCACCCATTTGTGAAAGTTTTTTATTAGCCTCATCAGTATAGCTGAAACGGGGGTGAGCCTGGAGTCACACCTGGGGCTCTTCTCTAGTGTGTGTGTGTGTGTGGTGGTGGTGGTGGTGGTGGTGGTGGTATCAGGATTATGGGTTATCTTTAGGGTCAGGATTGGATTATGGGTAGGGTATTTACAGGAACTCTGACTTTGAGGCACTCCAGGTATCCCGGGAGGGGATTGCTGGTTTCTAACCTGATTTTCTAAAATGGCTACACTCCTCTCAGGGTTATAAGAATTCCTTTCCCACATTTCACCCCAAAATGTGATCCCACGATACGATAATACTTTGAATTGAAGATCATTCAAGGTCCAAAAACACTGACAGAGGCATTCTATCTGCATAAACTAAACTGACTGATGGGGAGATTAAAGGCAACAATTGACTCCCCTTTCCCTTTCCTGGTATCTAAATATATGACAGGATAGAAAGCTAAGAAAGTACATAGACCTGGCCCAAATCATTTAAGTCATAAATGCTCTGTCTTCTAGGTTAATTTACAAGTCAATCTATTTCCCCCATCCATTCTTCCTCCTTAGGAACCTCCCTAGCAAACATTTATGGCCTCATACTCCTTAATTTCTCCCCTCCCCCCTAAAAGACATGTATACTAATATTTGAACTCCATTGGAAAATTATGTTATCACTCTGTCATTTTTCCCTTGAGTATGGTAATGAATCCTTTACTGAGATTGGATCTTTCACCAGACTTTGGGGAGAGAGAAGGGCAAGTTTCCCCTCACCCCTATAGTTTCCTCATGGATAGGGGAAAATAAGAGCAGAGTGAAACCTAGGATATTTTGTGTGTTCTCCAGAAACAAGAAGACAGCCCCGCCCCCTTCTCCTCAACACAGTACAATGTAAGGTGATAAAAGTTCTATTATACAGAAATAAGCATCTTAGTTGTGAATGAGTAAATTTAAAGTGAATGAATTTGAACAAATGAGTATTAATATTATTAAAAGACTTTGTCACTCAGAACTGTTTTTCTGGTTATTTTGTTTTGGGGTCATCCTTCCTATTTACCTTTATGAGGGTAAGTGGAAATTTACCCTTTCCCCCTTGAATGTTCTTTGAAAGATGAACTCATAATTAAGGCAAATTAATAAAAAAATTTTTTTTTCCATGTACATGGAAAGAATCACAGAATGATTGTCCAATATCCCAAGGAAGTTCAGATATTTTTACTTGTCTTCTGGAGAGGGGGATGAGCAGTAATAAAAGGAAGATGAATTAATGGGAGAAACAGATTGACCTAAGAGACAGGTAAATTAACCTGAGAGGCAGGTATTATGTTTTAACTAATTTGGGCTAGGACTACTTGATTTCTTGATCTTCTTTCTTGCAATATATAAGTGAGAGGGAGGAAGTCCATTGTTATTTTGGTTTATGCAGATAGAGGGTAAGTCTATTAATTTCCAAAGTCCTTAATTCAAAATATTTTTCAGACCAAGGAATCATAACTTGGGATGAAATTTCCTAAACTCCTTCACCTAAGTCAAAGCCAAGAAATAAAACAATGGGTCAACTGATAAACAGACAGACTGTCTGAGTTCTGTTCTCAGCTTGTAGGATACAGATGCCTTTAATAATATTTAATTCCTTTGCCAGGCCTAGCCAGCATTTGGAAAATCTGATGAGTACACTGTGTTATTTCAATATGATTTCAGCTGGCAGCTCTGTTGTGCCATCTTATTAACCAGAGAACTCCTGAGCCATATAAATCTCAATAATGTCACTGGTAGGGCACACCCACTTTCTTTATTTCACTGCTTGATGGACAGGGAGCAATAGTTAGTGAGAATCACACACATATGATTAATAAACTAGGAAAAGCTTAAAATAGCTCCTATTGCCACATGGGCTTCCATATATTAGGTAAATCAGCAAAAGTAATACCCCAAAGAGAGAGGTCACATTTTTAAAGACTATTATGGATGAATCTCCAGGAAGTCTGTTCTGCCTTGAATAGAAGGAGGCTTACTGACCTGTGACTGCCAGAAATGTGCAGTCAAACTTTCTTAAGTAGCAGCTGAGTGAAGATAAGAATATGACTACCAGTGAAATGCATGCAATTAAAAATTACTAGGAAAAGGAAGAATCAACAATTCCTCTTGAACTTAGTATGTTGATTTTAGATGTCTCTTCTCATTAAGAGTAGTCAATGGGCTTGGCACCCATAGCACAGTGGTTATGGCGCCAGCCACATACACCAAGGGTGGTAGGTTCGAATCTGGCTCGGGCCAGCTAAACAACAATGATAACTGCAACAAAAAATAGCTGGGTGTTGTGGGAGGTGCCTGTAGTCCCAGCTGCTTGGGAGACTGAGGTGAGAGAATCGCTTAAGCCCAAGAGTTTGAGGTTGCTGTGAGCTATGATGCCACAGCACTCTACTGAGGGCAACATAGTAAGACTCTGATTCAAAAATAAGAAAGTAGTCAATGTACTAAACTCTCACCTTTTACTCTGTTCCTTATAGGGTTGGTTTAAACCAGAATGGAGAAGCAGCCCAAGACACAGTTCATGCAGCTGGTCCAAAACCACAGCCAGAACACTTTTTTTTGTTGTATGCATTTTTACACACATACACACACATAAATATCTTATATATAATATATGTTGTGTGTGCATACATATATATATAATTTTTCTTTTTACTTCTCCTTTAGTTCAAGAGAAATATATATTTTTCTCAGCAAAGCAATGCAGCAATCTGAAAGAATAGAACCGAAACTTTAAAGCATTACAGCAAGCCGACAGATAGGGAAAAAAGAAACCTTAGATTAGGAAGAGAAAACAGTGTTAATTATATTTTTATAACTAATCATATATAGATATAATGAACACAAAAGTAAAATTAAATTATGTATTAAAATATTTTTAAAAAGAAAATTAGCACTGTAGGATTATACATTTTCATTCAAATATCCATGTATTTTGGGAAGAATTTGTAACCAGTTCCATGAACAAATTTCAATGAATTCTATGTTTTTTATAATCCTCTGTCTTAACTAATTACTTGACCTTTTGAGCTGTTTCCCAGAAATGGCGAGTTCTACAGGACAAAGGAGTTGAGACCTGACACCAAGAATCACCATCCCTGTTCCAAGACATGTGGCCCCTCCTTAAAAAGCCTACCAGTTAATCCACTAAAAAAAGCCCGTGAACTCCTTAGTATCATGTTCCAAGACACATCTGTTAAAATTTAGAAAAATTTAAAAATTCCTTTCTTCGTTGGCAGTCCTCTTTGTGTGAATAATTGGATTTTTGTGTAGAGATAAAATGGATTTAGGCAAAACTCCTTGGTGGTTTCATTAACAAACTAAGCCTTTACTTTAGATGGAAAAGAGTAAAATCTGTACTCTTTAAGAAGTAGAAGTAAAAGAGAAAGTTTTCAGCTTGAGCTGAAAAATTTTCCAAAATTAAGAATAATTGTAAGTAATTATTAAGTTAAATAGGTCACATAAGATATGAGTTCTCAAACTACGTGAACAATAATCAGATTCAAGTTAAAATTATTAGGCTTTTGTTTTCCTGAATGATATTTGAGAACAGAACGAATTCATAATTTTTAAATTTAAAAATAGGTTACTAGATGTGGCTTTCAAAACTTTAAAGATCACTTTTTTTTTGTCAGACTATGCCTAAGGAAGGTACTATCTGATCATGCCTTTCAGAATATGCTTTATTCCAGTATCACTCATCCAAAACATCACCATGTATTTAAAGAGAAACAAACTCTAATAAGAATGGTTTGTTGGCTTGGCACCTGTGGCTCAAGTGGCTAAGACGCCAGCCACATACACCTCAGGTGGCAGATTCGAATCCAGCCCAGGCCTGCCAAACAACAATGACGGCTGCAACCAAAAAAATAGCCAGGCGTTGTGGCAGGTGCCTGTGGTCCCAGCTAGTTGGGAGGCGGAGGCAGGAGACTCGCTTGAGCCCAGAGAGTTGGAGATTGCTGTGAGTGACGCCACGGCACTCTACCCAGGGAGACAGCTTGAGGCTCCATCTCCAAAAAAAAAAAAGAATGGTTTGTTATGAATATCATTCAAGTACCTCAGCACTCTTAACCTTAACTATTAATACCTATTTCTCTGCTCAGAAAATACTAGTTTAGTATTTTTAAAACAACTAACTGATATAGAACCAAACTGGGATCCACCCACCAGCCACAGGAAAGCCAGACACTAGAGCTGAGAGTTTTGCAGAGGGAGAGAGGGCCATTTTTATTGTAGGACATCATATAAGAAGAACAAGCAGCTAATGCTTAACCCTCCCCCCACTACCACTCCCCCCCAAAAAAACTGTGATGACTTACAAGTGAGGATTTTTCAAAGCAGGAATACATTTCAAGCAGGTAAAATTTTTGGCCCAGCCCAAAAGGTGTGATCCTGATAGGGGAAGTAGGCCTAGGTGGATTCAGGGGTCCTTCGATTAGGGAAAAGGAATGCTAAGATGAGTGTTACAGGCTCCTTATAGAGAAAAATAGAGCAAAGATCAATCAGAGTTCAATTTAACAATTCTTTCTTATGTGGGGTTTTCCTTTTTCCTTTTTTCTTTTTTTATTTCAGATTTTTTATCTAGTGGTAGTTTCTGAGAAACAACTGAAGTACATAAGTTAGGATGCCAGCTTTTACCTTCCATAGGGAAGCAAAATGCATGGTAATGTTACCAAAAGTTCAGTTACTTGTTCCCCAGTCTGCATCAAAAGGATGAGGACAAGTGACATAAGGACAAGTTTATTAATTTGCCTGCAAATGAGGAGGTTGTCAGACTACTTTCTTAAAGTACCAATATCCTGCTTCTGAGCAGAAGTAGCTTTTTAAAGGGAGTGGTTCAGATTAATCTCATCTTTTCCCAGCTAAGATTATTTCATGACCTCTACTGGGATTCATTCCACATTCAACTAAGATTTCATTACCTCTTCCCAGATTCATTCTGTCTCTTCTGACACAAAGACCAAAGAGCATTTCTGCCTCTCTCTACCTCCATCCTGAAGCAGAAATGTAGGTTTTATTTCTCAAAAATGGTAGGGGTTTTGAGAGACAGAAAACACTTTTACCCTTTTTGGGGGGGTCATTTTTTCTGTTATACTGACTCTGGCTTGCTTGGAGAGACATTTTCCTTATAAGGTTGAACATTTACTTTGCAAGGCTACATAATTGCCTGGGACTTCCTCTGAAAGAACTCAAGATTTTTCTTTATTTCCATGCTTGAGGAGTCAGAGAGGCTCCTGAGACAGGTTAAGTTCTTCCTCTGTCTTATAACTCTCCTTAGATTTGTTTAAATAACTATCATTTATCTAGTACTTAACTACTTCTATTGAATATCTGATTTAAATATGTTGGGTAGATAGTTAGAACCTCCTGCTCCCCTAGAGATGAAAGTGGGTGCTCTACCTTGGTGCTGTCTTAGGCAATTGCCCTCCCTCCACCCCAGAAGGATAGGGGCAGGCCCTGTCTTGATGCTGTTCCACCTTAATCTTACCTTGAGACCCTCCATTGGAGGTGGGGTGGTGAATTAGCAGGATTCCCTGCATTCCTGCTAATCTGCAAAGGAATGCAGGGAATCCCCTGTCTGCAGGGCAGATGGCCCAGGCACAGTTCGATTTGGAAAGTGACCTAGAGTAACTAAGGTTAATTAATATGGTGATAACTGTCCATTAAAGTGGTCAGTGGTGATGTCTCCACCAATGGGAGGGACAAAACTGGACACTATAAAACAGGACCCCAGACCATACCCAGACTTTTTGTTATGACAGGGGCCTATTCATCTTCTGTGGCAAATGTGTCTTGCTCTCACTCTATACGTCTATCTTCCTCTTCCTCATTTAACTTGGTTTCATGCTTGCCTTGCTTTTTTAGTTCTGGTCATTCTTTGGCCAATAACATGCCAAGAACCAAGAATGCAGGCAACTGCCAACCCTGCAGATACTTTGGGATACTCTTGTTTTTCTAGTTATATATTGATATGTGTGAGAATTTGATCTGAGTTACTGTTTTATTTTTTCCCTTCTTAATAGCTTTTCACTTGGCTCTCAGGGAAATTCCTTTTCTCTTTTTACTACACTTAACAGATGGTAGCAAAGCTATAGATATTTTTGATTCCCAAATTTTTCAACTCTTGTTTTTATTTTTATTTAAAGAAAACCATAGTAAATGATATTCTAAGACAAAATATGCTAATATATATATATATATATACATATATACGTCATTCAGAATTTTTTCTCTTTTCTCCTCTTGAAAACATAAAGAGAAAAGGACAAAGAAAAAAATAAAACTTTTTTTTATCACTTCTATAATATAAATGTAATTTTCAGACTCTAATTTTTGTCTGATTAACAAAAACAAGTTTATACTAAAAGGGTACATTAAAAGCCAGGGGAAAATGATGGAGACTATTCACAAATGAACTTCAGGTAACCAATTTTTTTCTTTCTTTTTTTTTTTTTTTTGAGATAGAGTCTCACTCTGTTGCCTTGGGGTTAAGTGCCATGGCATCATCATAGCTCACAGCTCATACCAACCTTAAACTCCAGGGCTCAAGTGATCCTCTTGCCTCAGTTTCCAGAGTAACTGGGAACTATAGGTGCCCACTATTAACAGTTGGCTAATTTTTCTATTGTTAGTAGAAATGGGATCTCACTCTTGCTCAGGCTTGTCTTGAACTCCTAAGCTCAAGCAGTCCACCTGCCTGAGCCACCCACAGTGTTAGGATTACAGCATGAACCACTACACCCAGCCAGGTAACTGAAATTTTGCTGAATAAATGAAGGCAAGATGTTCTTTAGTGAACATTGAATAATAAATAATAGAATGTGTCATAAGAAAAATATACCACAAATCTAAAGATCTTAGTTCTCTTTATCACAATTCTAGAATCAGGCAATAATTCATTCCATAAAATAACTATTTGGGTAAGCCGAGCAGAAAGGATTGGCTTTACAAGGCTGATGAATGCAGAAGATATGAACAAAAAGTGTTTAGTTATTTCAAAGCCAGTTTTCTTGTAAGGCAGGAAATTCCAGAAAAAACAATAGAAAAAGAAATGATTACTTAATATCAGGTTACTTCAGACAACTCCCCTTGTGTAGGGGTTAAAACAGAGGAACTTTACTGTCATGCCTGTTGAAAATTTTCAACTAGGCTCAGCGCCTGTGGCTCAATCGGCTGGGGTGCCAGCCAAGGTGGTGGCTACATACATACACCTAAGGTGGTGGGTTCGCATCCCCAGCACGGGCAGCCAAACAACGATGATGGCTGCAACCAAAAAATGGCCGGGCGTTGTAGCGGGCGCCTGTGGTCCCAGCTACTTGGGAGGCGGAGGCAGGAGACTCGTTTGAGCCCAGGAGTTGGAGGTTGCTGTGAGCTGTAATGCCATGGCACTCTACCCAGGGGGATAGCTTGAGGCTCCGTCTCAAAAAAAAAAAAAAGAAAAAAAGAAAATGTTCAACTAGCCTGTTTGGGAAATTAACTATTATTTCTTTCTCTTGATTTCTCGGAAGTTCACACAACTTAGCTTGAGTTTGGTGACATGAAACTTTCACAGGTATAGTTCCATTTTGATTTTTAGGTTGGTTTGTTGAGGGCCTTGTACAAAAACTTAGTCCAAAGAATGATTTATATTTTTTTATTTAACAATTGGTAGAATGGAATCTTTTTTTAAAAAATGAGAGAATTAGTATTGCATGATAAGCATAGTAATAGCTTTGCTAACACAATTGGGAGATGAAGTGAAAAAATGGTAGGAAATAGAATAAATGTGCTAATTGCATTGCAATAGCTGAGTGCCAAAGTGTAACATTAAATGGGAACAAAAGTCATAAAAAAAAAAACATCTTTAGCACCACAAGGTTTATCACAAAAAGATTATATTCCCGGCTAATATCGTATGTATGTTAGGGAAAAGAGAAGGGCCTGAGGGAAGAGGAAACATGCTAATTTTGTCACTAACTTTCAGAGAGAATTTAAAAAGTATAGGACTAAGAACAATCACAATTATTAGAGCAATCACTGCAACATAAATGGATTCTCTTCTAAATGTCAGAACAACACTATACAATCAGCAAAGAACAATAAAAGGAAAAAATAAATGTGACAAAACTAAAACAAACAAGTGATAGTTAAGGTGGATTAAACCTCTACTAAAAAGGGTTTTCATGTTAATTCACAAACAAAATCTTACCATAATTTATATCTAAGAAGTCAATCCAATTCAAAGAAATTTTTAAAGTGTGAAATTAAGACAAGGAAATGTATACACAATTATCTACGAGCAAAGTCAACATCAGCCCAAAGGCATTGGCTAAAGCAAAGAAGGACACCTCGTAATTCTTAAGAGTTTAATTCATAAAATGAGATATAACAGTCATGAATATTCATGCATGAATTATCCCAGAAGCAACAATCATAAAACAGAAATTGCCTGGGAGCCAAAAAGAAATTCACAAAACATGGTATAGAGATGAATTTATCTTTTCAAGAATGGATCAAAACCGTGGTGAAACAAAACACTAAAATCATATCAGACATAAATGGCATCATTAATAAGGTAAATTGGATTGCTATTTATATAAACTGGCATTTTATTTATCTCATATCTACTCTACTTCTAGATCACATACAGATTTGTCATAAAATACATAAATTTTATGGTCTATCTATTATTTTTGTTAATTATTTGAATATTTTGTCTTGATTTTATTGCTATTTTCTCTTTCAACAATTTATTTATGAATCCAACTTTTCTTTTCAATCCTTCCACCCCAGTTTATGCCTAATTATGTTATATCTCCGCTTTGGCTTATAACTTCCCACTGATCTTCCAGCAATATAATTATGCAGCATAATGCCAGAATGATTTTGCCAAACTATAATTCTTTTATGGCCCTTACAGTAATAATGTTTGAGGCTCCCTTCTTACCACATTAGGAAAAGATTTCTTCAAACACTTTACAAGTTTTCTGAAATTTATGAGGAAACCCCATTTCTAGTCTTACCCTCCAATACTCTCTCACATTCACTTTGTTCTCAGATTGGTTGCTGTTTTCTGAATGTTTTCATTCATTTTCTGGGCTTCTTGCTTCCCCTTACATATCCAGTTACTCTGAATTTCCTTCTTTCTCTTCCCAGGCTAATTCACCTGGCACTGTGAATCTGTAGCATGCTCTTTACAAACCCGAGTTTCCTGAAAATAACAGAAATACGTTCGTCAAATTTATGTAGTTAAGAGACAAAGTGTGTCTATTATATAGAAGAATAGAGACAATGGTATCTTAAAGGGAAGAACCCTTTCTGCCCTCCTTCTATCCCACCCCATTATACTCATCCTGCACTATGGACTGGCATTAGAGCCTAAGCTGTTTGTTTTTATCCTCTCTTGCTTTATTTTATTTTGTTATTTATTTCAGATTAATATGAGGATACAAATGATTAGGTTACACTGTTTGCATTTGTTAACTAAAGCTCAAGTTATAGTCGAGCCTTTCTCCCAGGGGATAGACTATATACCCTTATATTGTACCTATTAAGTGAGAGTTTCCCAATCCCTCTCTATCCCTTTCCTTCCCCACTCACTTGAATTTAATAGTGTTTTTCTCTCATATGGGAGAATAGTTTATGTATTGGTTTCATACTGTGTACATTGGACACTTGCTTTTCTATTCTTGTGATACTTTACTAAGAAGAATGATCTTCAACTCTATCCAGGTCAATACAATTGTTAGAGAATTGCAAATCAAAACTACCCTGAGATATCACCTAATCCCAGTGAGAACAGCCCACATCACAAAGCCCCAAAGCTACAGATGCTGGCATGGACGTGGAGAGAAGGGAACACTTTTACACTGTTGGTGGGATTGAAGGAAATATGGAAAATCTTCCAAGAGCTAAAAGTAAATCTTCCATTTGATCCAGCAACCCCATTACTAGGTGTCTACCCTGGGAAACAAAAAATCATTTGACCATAAGGACATTTGCACAAGATTATTATACACAGCTCATTCTCCACAATCGCCGATATGTGGAGTCAATCAAAGTGCACATCAACTCAAGAATAGATTAATAAACTGTGGTACTATGGAGACTTTCCCTTGTTTTATTTTTAAAGGATATTTTAAGTTAAATTAGGAAGATATTGTGTATACATTATCAGACAGAATATTTTCCCTTGGAGTAGGCTGATGTTGATGTGGGAGTAATAGAGAATAGATTTGAGAGAGCTTTAGAATTTCATATTAACATACATTAGTTTTAGATGAGATTGGGTGGTTTTTCAATCCTCACTTATACTCCAGCCATGCTCTAATTTCTCCACTGTGCCTGTGACAGAACTTAGTTTAGACAAATGGTTCTCGCAAACCTCTTCCTTAACTTTCTCACTTCCTTCTTACTTTGTAAGTCGTCTTAAATGCTGCTAACGTCACCAAGGACATTGCAAAATTTAATGGAACCAAGTTTAATGTTTTTATTCACACAATCATTCTTGAAACACTCGAAATTACTTTGAATACCAAATAAAGAATCTTTATGTGCAATAAGGTAATGATATTTCCTATTGTCTTTATTCAATTGACTTCTAGACCTGCTTTCACCATGCCGGTGGAAAATGTAACCTGTTGTCTTATATGATCTTATGCGATGAAAAGACATTTGGGACATGGTGCCACAATTATTCCTTGATAACAATACATGTAGTTGCCTTTGTGATGGCCTCAGCTCATGTCCATAGGAGTCCTTAGCTATAGAGTCTCTATCATTTTTGTCTCTCAGTTGTAGAACTGGGTATGTTCTCATGCGGCTGGTTACAATATAGCCCTGGGATCTTACTACCTCTACGTGTATATTGCTAAGAAGTAGGGAATTTATTGCACCAATTATTTCCACTCTCTTCTCTCTTTCCTTTTTGCAGCTCATGGAAAGATCTTGAATGTTTTGGTTTTTTGGAGGGGGTACAGAATCTCACTCTGCTGCCCTGGGTAAAGTGTTATGGACTCAGCCAAGCTCACAGCAATTTCAAAAACTGGACTCATGTGTTCCTCTTGCCTCAGCCTCCAGAGTAGCTGGGACTACTGTATGCCACCACGCCCAGATAGTTGTTCTATTTTTAGTAGATACAGGGTCTTACTCTTGCTCAGGCTGGTCTCAAGCTCCTGAGCTCAAACAATCCATTTGCCTGGGCCCACTTGCTGGGATTACAACACACCTGGACAAGATCTTGAATGTTATTTAAACATTCTTTTTAAATTTTTTCTCAAAAATCTCAGTCAACGTCCCCAGACTCCAACTTTTTACCTCCTTTAGATGCCCTCTACTTTTCTCCACCTCATCTCACCGCAGATAAATAGTATTTTAGCTTTTGAAAAACAAAAGACATAATGACATGCTATATATTTCTAATTTTTCTCTAATTCAAATCTTCCGGGGGCTATGAGCACAGAATTCAGTATGTGATTGGATTCAAAGGAAAAGGATAAGATAGGATGAGAGATGAAAGTAAAACAAAAAGAAAAACAATGTTTATTATTGTACAGTAATTTTTAGTTATTTTGTATTACTAGGAAGATTTTTTTTTTTAATGGGTTTGTTTTCTTTGGGCACACATGAGGGTTTTGATCACACTTCTCAGGTTATGGCACATTTTTATCAGCAGACCACAGTTCTTTCTTCCATGTTTTCTATTATTTTATTCTTCTTGACCTGATTTAAATACATATTATTATAATTAATATTTGTCTTGCAAATTTGCTTTCAACGCCACATCCCTTCATCTTATACCCAGATGCATCCTTGCAAACACAGGCCACTTCAAGGCTCTTTAAATCAATTCAAGAATTTGTATTCCTGACAGAAAGACCTTGAAGAACCATATTTTAACACATTGTTGTGATCCCTTGCTTCTTATTTATTGCTACAGTTTTGATGCAAAGTGTATGGAAGAATTTATATAAAGATGGTTTCACCTACTAGTTTCCTATTCCTTTTTTTTCAGCTGAGTCTTATGATGTTGCCCTCGGTAGAGTGCTATGACATCACAACTCACAGCAACTTCCAACTCTTGGGCTTAAGTGATTCTCGAGCCTCAGCCTCCCCAGTAGCTGGGACTACAGGTGTCCACCACAACACCCAGCTATTTTATTGTTGTTGTTGTTTAGCTGTCGAACCTGCCAGCCCCAGTGTATGTGGCCGGTGTCCTAACCAATGAGTTATGGGCATGAAGCCTCCTTTGTTTTATTTTACTTACTTATTATTATTTTTTTTTTTTGAGACAGAGTTTCACCACATTGCCCTCGGTAGAGTGCCATGGCATCACTGCTCACAGTAACTTCAAATTCTTGGGCTTAAGTGACTCTCTTGCCTCAGCCTCCCAAGTAGCTGGGACTACAGGCACCCACCACAAAGCCTAGCTATTTATTTTATTGCAGTTGCTCATTGTTGTTTTTTTTTTTAGCTGGCTGGGGCCGGGTTCAAACCTGCTAGCCTTGTGGCTGGCACTGTAACCACTGTGTTATGGGCACCAAGCCCTCCTATGTTTTTCAATCAAACACTAACCTAGGTACAGATGTGTGGTGATTTGGAAGATGAAATTAGGGTTGCTAAACAGTGACCTTAAAATAGGGAGATGGTTCTGAATTATCTGGGCAAAGCCAATTTAATCACTTGAGCTTTTAATACCAGAATAGGAAGTCACAAGTTCAAGTCTGAGAGGGAGGGAGGTGGAAGAGAAATGAGGCAGAAGGGAGACTGGAGAGAGTTTAAGCATGAGAGAGACATGGCCTGACACTGCAAGCTGTGCAGGAGGAAGAGAACCAGGAGACCAAAAGTGGCCTCATGGGTGACAGCCAGAAAAGAAAGGGAAAACTCAGCGCTATAGCTGCAAGAAACTGACTGCAGTCAACAACCCGAATGAGCTTAGAAGCAGATCCTTCCCAGGGACTCCCAGTAAGAGCCCAGTCAGCCAACACTTTGATTTTAGCCTTGCAAAATCCAGAACAGAGAAGTCAGTTGATCTAACTCCAACTTCTGAATTAAATAATTATGAGATTATGAATTTTTGTTGTTTCAAACCATGAAGTTTGTGGAATTTATTTGACAGCAATAAAAAGAAAACTCAGTAGAATTTCATTATTACTTTATTTTTATTTTCTAATTTCTGATGTTATGTGATATATATTCAAATAATTTTTAATAATTCCCATTTTTACTTCTCTAAATTGTGGTTCACATATGGTCCCAAATCACAATTTCCTGCCTTTATAATATATATAGGTTTATAAGAATTTCTTATATCTTTTCATATATATATTATATATAGTCTAAATAATGTCATATTTCTATTTTGGAAGAAATTATATTGTTGCACATAAAATATACAGTATATATTAACACAAAATATGAAATGGGGTTATTATAGATTAAGAGATATTTAAAAAATCTCGGTTTTTATTTCTAATAAAATAGAGATAGAGAGAGCCCTCATAAGTGAAGCTCTTCAAAGTCCACAATTACATAAGGTCAAGCTTCTATAATAAATCCCTATTTCTTGATTGAACCCTGATTAACATACAAATAGTACTAATGATTGTAATGTACGGTAAGGTTTTTGAATCACTGGTATAAAAGTATTTCAAAGCATTAGAGAGATTTTTTAGAAAAAGTAAGAGAACTTGCTCAAATTTATTGTGAAAATGGACTATTCATACAACACAATGATGTATGATGAAATAATATATCTCACCAACATATATGTGTGTGTGTGTAGATACACATGGAAAAGAGAAGGCTTTCTGACTGTTAAAAGATCAAGCTAATCCCCAGAATTTAGTTCACATTTTGAAAAATACTTAATAAAAATAGGGAGTATGCTATACACACGAGTCTGATGAAATAAGATTGTCAAAATGTTGATAATTAGGAGACTTGGATGATGAGTTCATGACAATAAGTTAGACTATTCTACTTTCCATTTTGATCTAACTAAAATCCAGTCCAGTGGATAATATTGCCTGCTTGGCATAGAAGTCTTCTCCATCACACTATGTATATTTCATGCTCTTTAGGCTAATGAACTGATTTTTCATGGTGGCAAGGGTGCAAATTTTCCTTCCTTCCTTCCTTCCTTCCTTCCTTCCTTCCTCCCTCCCTTCCTTCCGTCCTTTCTTTTTGTCAGAGTTTCATTGTCACCCCCCATAGAGTGCCATGTCATAGCTCACAGCAGACTCAAACTCTTGGGCTCAAGTGATCCTCCTGCCTCAGGCTCCCAAGTAGCTGGGACTACAGGCACCTGCCACAATGCCCGGCTACTTCTTTTTTAGAGACAGGGTCTTGCTCTTGCTCAGGTTAATCTTGAACTCCTGAGTTCATGTGATTTACCCATCTCAGCCTCCCAGAGTGCTAGGGTTATAGGTGTGAGCCACCACACCCTGCTCCAAATTATTTTTCTGTTCAATCAGGTGAGATAGTTACTGCCTCTTTTAAATGGTCTATCTTTATAGCAACAGCAATCAAAAATGACTTTGTTTTATGATACCATACCCCAGAATATCAGGCAACACCTTGGTGGCCAGTTGTTTAAGTTGTAAAGGTTATATTATGAATAGGATGTTGACTTCTTACTGAAAAAAAATCCCTATTTTTGTTTGGGTAATTTGTATAATAAAACATGTAGAAATTTCATCAAACTTTCAATTCTATTATTGTTTTTAGCTTTAACATAAATTTAAATTTCTCTCCAAGAAAGTCAAGGATGGATCTATCACTTCCCAACTGCCTGGTAATCTAGACAATGAATGCAGTTTTCTTCTTTGCAAATATCTTGGAAAAAATTTAAATAAAGTCAATCAAGTTTTGTCTGCCTGTGCTGATTATGTTAATCTTGATTGATGTATTTACTGCTACCAGTATATATGCTTATTTTATGTTCTCCTTTTTCCTCTCTCTTTTCTTTCTATCTTTATATGTATTTGGGCAGAAAAGTATTGCTAAATTTGATTCATACAAATGCAAGTGTAATGAAAATCTAATGTAACATATATTTAAAGATCAAAAATTTGATTAAATATATCTTACACATCATCTTAATGATCTTAATATCATATATATTTAAAGGCTATTCTCATATTTATATTAAAAACTTTTAAAAGTGTTTAAATACAACTATAAGTTTATGTTTGACAGAATATAATCTTCAGAAATTATATTATCATCTTTTTAAATGAAAATTTCCTACAAAATTAAATTTATATATTGCCTAATTTGATTCATTAAATACTCTTCAAATAATTGCAATATCAAACTGTATTCTTAACATGCCAATTGAAAAAGGAAACAGTTAAGCTCATATTTTTTCTCAATAAAATCATCATATTTTCTTCATAGGTAGTTTTTACGACTTTATTGGTACAGCCAATACAACATATGGCTCAGAGAATACCTGGTAACAAGTATATATTTATAGACTCAGTAAACTAATTAATTCCTTAATGAACCCTATAACTTTTGACACATTATACTATAGAATCAAGTGAGAATTGCATCCTTTTCTTTGGAAAAATACTTCTTCACCAGCAAATAGTGATTTAATTTGGAAGGATAATCTTGGCTCTTTGTTTTTTCATTTTTTTCTTTTTCTTTCTTTTTTTTTTTTTTTTTTTTTTTTGAGACAAAGTCTTAAGCTGTTGCCCTGGGTAGAGTGCCATAGCATCAAAGCTCATAGCAACTTCCAACTCTTAAGCTCAAGCGATCACCTTGATTCAGTTTTTCTATTTTTAGTAGAGTCAGGATCTTGCTTTTGCTCCAGCTGGTCCTGAACTCATGAGCTCAATCAATCCACCCGCCTCAGCCTCCCAGAGTGCTAGGATTACAGGCCTGAGACATCATGCTTGGCTGATAATCTTGGTTCTTTAAAAGCTATGCAATGATACTCTGAGAAACAGTAACTAATTGTAGTAAAATGAGCCTTTCTATCACTACCATCAGGGTAGTGGCCACCATCATTTTGTTATGATTAGTGTATTGCACTCAGTGTTTCCAAATTGCTGAATATAAACTCAGAAAACACATATACAAAGCTCCATAACCCAATTTGGGCTGCCTTTTTTTTTTTTTGTCAATAGAGTCCCCCCACCCCAGCTCTGATTCTCAGTGCTTATTTCTCATACCATATAAGCATTTATGAATTCGATAAGAAATATGTATAACTTTAATACTATCCAGTGAACCTGTTTCATTTTTCATGTTTCTTAACCTGTTTGGATTAGCTTTCTCTCAGCTTCTGTTTCATTCAAATACCCTGAAGCAATAATAATGTCTTCATAAAATCTGTGTCTCCTTCAAAGTTGTCTGTGGACCATTCACTCCTGATAATCAGTTTATTTAATAAATCAGACATCTAGTTAGTTTTCCTCCCAATCCTTTTATGAGCAGCTTTTTCTTTTTTCCATTCAAAATAATTCATTTCCTTTGGCATGCTGAGGAAAGGTATTTTCAGAAGAAGAAAGTTAGATAATGACTGTTTTTTCAAGCCTTAAAATTTACAGCTGTTTCAGGATTGCGCATAATTGAATTTTTTTATGGGCAGAATTATTTGAAAAATTACCAATGTTTTATAAAAAGTAGTTCTACTATGTACTAAATTCAAGAATATTCAGAAAAAAAAAGCGATGCTGCTTTCACATTATTTAATAGCGTATTGCAGTCTCATGTCACCCTCATGTATATTCTCAAAACAATTACAAAGAGTGGGGTACGACAAAGCAAGTATGACGTTTTTATCAAGATATTGAGAACAGAAATTGGCATGACAATACAATGTTCAGGTTCATTACTGCAATTTTTCATGCTGTATTCTATAAGAACAACAGCTTTTCACATCGTAGGTAACTGTGGTTAATGAAGCACACTTGAGCAGCTGGTCTCAGTATAAATGGTATATATAGATGAATCAATCATTTTTCCCTATAAACCAACATTAGAAACATTTAGAATAAGATTGTTATAATACCACAATGTATAACTAATTCAAGGAAAATGGCTAGTCACATAACTATTCTATAAATTCTTATTTAGTATTCTGGGGAAAAGTTTTCTAAACACAATTGTATTTAAAAGTGTAATACTTTCATTTTAAAAGTATGTAAATAGTTCATAATTTTAAATTAAGTATAGTTGATCCTCCAGCAATGTGGAAATGCAGGAGACCAACCCCCGCACAGCCAAAATCCATGTTTCATTCCCCCCAAACATCTTGACTGATATCCTACTGTTAACCAGAAGCCTCACCAACAATATAAAAGAGTCAATTAATGCATATTTTGTATGTTATCTGTATTATATGCTGCATTTTTACAATAGAATAGTCTAGAGAAAAGAAAATGTTATTAACAAAATCATAGGGAAAAGAAAATGTATTCATTATTTATTAAGTGAAAGTGGTTCATTATAAAGTTCTTCATCTTTGTGGTTTTCACACTGAGTAGGATGAAGAAGAGAAAGGAGACTGCCTCATAGAAATGTATTGAAGGCATGCAATACATTTTTTTGTATCTATTCATTAATGTAATATTAATTAATGTAAAAATATACCTGTAATATCATTCTGAGCTTAATGGCATCATACTGCAGGCTTTTAAATATAAAATTATATTATACAATTTATGTTTTCAAACTATTACTCTCGCAACTTAGCACATAATTATGTTGCAAGGAATAGCAAAATAAAAGCAAAAGACACTAAGAAACTTTGAACTCTTGCATGGATCAGTCCCTGAATGTGTGCTGCCTCCTAGGTGGTAGTTACTCCTTCAGAGAAGCAGATACTCGCACAGTGTCCTGGAGAGAGACTGGAGCTGTGAGATTTCAGTAGGTAACACTCCTGAAAGCTGAGGGAAAGAACGTCTTTCTCCTGACTGGGTAATCCGGGTAGTGTTCCACAGCACAGATGATAGCGGTTTAGACCAGCATGCACTCAGACCTCAACATGAACTTCAATATATGCTTTATTTTTATTTACTCTACCACATATCGTCTTTAAAAAACATACTGCTAATTTCTACAACGTGCACTTGGAAAAAGTGAATTCTTTCCCTCAGGTTGAATGTTGTGTTCTACTTTTTAAGTTAGAAATATTTCATGCATATCACTGATCCTTAAATGAGAGTAGACTTATTCAGGTCTGCAATTCATTGCTAAAGAATGAAGGTGAATTTTCTTTAGTCTTTTTTCTCTGTTTACTTATTTATTGTTAGAATCCTCCTCTCAGATCTTCAACTAGAGCACTCAGTTTTATGCATATTCCCTAGCCAAGTTTCTTGTTTTTTTTTTTTTTAAACCACTTAGCTCTCATAAATGTGATGAATTAGGCAGAAACTTTTTGTTTACATGATACTGCCAGGCATGTAATTTGAAGTAGCTTGGGTCTGGCATTTCAGTGTGTCAGAGAACAAATGGAGGGCAAACTATGTCCCTGTGATAATCTCATGGCTCTGGAGGGCTTAGCACTTCACCTTCACTCACTTCTCCAAACACGCTACCTCATTCTTCACTTTCACAGTGGCCAAGATAACATTTCTAAAATTTTTGCTTACATATTTCTCATAGAAGGGCAATTATGGATTGTAGTGCAGTATGAAAGAGACCTAATAACTTGGAAACGAATGATGAGCATTAGTGAAAACCTTCACCTCCTGTCAGTTTTGGAATGATGATGAGTAAAAGTTGAAAAATTAGAATTTTCAGCATAGCACTATTTGGGTACCATCGATTTTCCACTGGAGCGGGCTCACAACTTAAACGTCATTGAATAAAATTTTCCTTTTGTTCCGAGCATATAATTGATCAATATAATTGCTTTTCTGAGCAGTTGAATCTTTGAATACAAGTTTGTGTTTTCATGAATATTTTAATGAGATGATATGGGAGATTAAACATTAGGAGATATAGCATATATTGGAAGCCTCTATGTCCTTTAAAAAAGGTTAAAATACATAAAAAATAGAAAATGATATAATTTGAAATCCATAATGATTATTTAAATTTCACAAAATAGAAATACATGGAGAACTAATTTTATTTTATTTTTTTGAGACATAGTCTCACTTTGTCTCCCTTAATAGAGCAGTGTCATAGCTCACATCAACCTCAAACTCTTAGGTTCAGGCGATCCTCTTGTCTCAGCCTCCTTAGTAGCTGGGTGTATAGGTACCCACTACAATGCCCAGCTATTTTTAGAGGCAGGGTCTTGCTCTTGCTCAAGCTCCTCTTGAACTCCTGAGCTCAGGCAATTCACTTGCCTTGGCCTCCCAGAGTGCTAGGATATAAACATGAGCCACCACACATATAGAGAACTTATTAAGAAAAAAAAATCTTTCTGGTGAATTGTAGGCAACAAATCTTATTCTTGTTAATCTTCAAGACATAATTTTGCCATAGTGTGCATTATCCAAGCAGCCTTGCATATATTAACAGGATTTAGTTTTCCCCTAAACAATGAGAAAAAAATAATTTCTGATCATCTGAAAAAAGAAAAATCTATCATATTACCATAAATTTTAAGGAAAACAGAAACACTCCAAAATTAATAGGGCTAATAGAATTTTGCCCATTATAAAGCAATTGGGCATTGTTAAAAGCATTAGAAATTCACATTTCAAGGGTGAAAAAAGGCAGTAAGTTATTAAGGATTAGTAAGGAAAGAATGATTTGTGAAACAGCAAAAATATGCAGTTAAGAAGCTTACCCTGCTTTAATATCTTCATATAATTTGAAAATAATAATAAAAATATTTTCCCTGGATTGTATAGGTAATGACCTCTTCATTAGACACCTCATATGTCAAAATGACTTACTAATTTATCGAAATCTTGACCTCCTATGTCCTAAAACAAATTCTATTATATATAAGATTTTTTTCCTTGTCAAGATATGAACAACACTATGTATTTCTAATTTTCAGTATAATCATTATCATTCATTACAAAACTATTTTCTTTTTCATGTATAATCATTGAAGTCAACTGTGCCATACAATATTAAATGTAAAAGTGAGGAAAAAATAAAATCTTGCTTTATAAACCAAAGAATCACAAAAAAAGTAACATTTAAGTGAGCTATAACTGCTGGAAATTTTTACAAGGATTAAATACTTAGTTGAATTTAAAAATGCAGGTATTGATAATACCCTTGCCATTTCTACATAAACCAACCCACAAAAAGTTGACTTAGAATACAATTATATGTCCTCAAAACTAATCTCCTATAAATAATTCCACAAATACAAGATCTTTTATCCATGATACAACTTTTTAGAATGTTTTGAATCAAGTCTGAGTTTCTTTTTACTTTTTTTTATCTTTTACTTTTATAACCAACCATAGAGATGGAATAATACAGATGCTTTTAAATATACATATGCCTATATATACATATATAAATACTTTTAACAATACTAATTAGAGGACTCAGGCTCATTACTCCTTTTAAGAATATAAATTATTGTTTTTAGGAAATTATGTTATCATATTCACTTACCTTGAAAGAGAGGTTCTAATATTCTCATAGTTGCATTTTATTGTAGAAGAAAAAGCATTTCTTTTTAGTTAATTATAATAGCTTATTATTACTAAATTACAAATATTATAATTATTAAGATTTTAATAGGCTTATATGTACAAAGAACCATTCTAACTGCTTTGTATGTGTTAACTATTAAGTATGTGTATTAACTTATCTAAGTTTCATAATAGCTTTTTGATGTAAGTATCAATATTTTCCACACACTGCAAATGGTGAAACTGAAGAAGAAAGATTAAGTTACTTTGCCAATTTATCAAAGCTAATGAATATTTGTTGTATAATAAAAAAAATTACTATTGGCCTTTGTTCCTCCCTGGTCCCTCAGAGGATGCCTATAAGCCCTGGGACTTTCCAGAATAATAGAAGTGTCTGTTATTTTCAGCCCCTGAACCAAACACCTGGTAGTTAATGCTAATATGAAGACCTTTAGTGGACTCCTAGATAGCTTATATTAAAGAGAGAGTTCAGGATGTGTCAAACTCATTTCAGGGCATATATGCATCTATAGGATGACTCATCTAAATTTATCTATTTATTGAATCATTTTATTTGATAAGGAACAATGTATAAAGACCACAGAGTGTTTTTGTTTGCCAAAACAAAAAAAAATCATAATGTTTTTATTTTTGAAGAAACTTGGAAATTTTAAAATCTAGGCACATACTCCCTATAGAGACAGCGCTGTTCTAGACTTCATGGTTATAAAGCATAAAGCCTTGTCTTTGACAATCTCAAAGGAACATAACTGAACGTGGGACAAGAGTTAATTGGCAAGGATACACCATTTTTTAGCGTTAGTTCCAAAAATTCAAGAAGCACCTCTTCTTTTCTAGAAATATATGCACAGGAAATGTCAGCTGCCTGCTTCATGGAGAATAAAGAAAAATTAACAAATAAAAAACATAGCCAAAAATATATAGAATCAAACAAGTAAGGACATTTTGAAGCTCGTCGCTATTCTTTAAGCACTCATAGGCACTTTCATTTCACATGAGAAATTACCCATGAGAAAAGTTAAGTCTCACTCATATAATCAAAGGGCTTATTAGCTTATATAAGATTTTTCTTTTTTAAACTGTAATGCTGAATGCTTTACTGGTGTCTTTATATCAATTTAACAAGAAAAATTGTATTTTACCATCTTATTTTTTCCTTAAAATGATTCATTATTTTACCACAATTTATAGATTGATAAAATCTACACCACACTGAAAATAATACACTTCCCCACATCAGCTTGAGTCCAGTAAAATTCATCATTAAGTATATTTATACAGGGCACATATTTACTCACTGTTCTCTTTACTGATTTTTTGCTAGAGAAAAATTGAAATAAAGAGTATGCAATAGATAAGAAAAAAGGTGACAAGTAATAATATATGCAAAATATCCCTTTGAATGTAGATGTTTGGATCCCTTCAAGAGACTAGTAAAGTTGTTGTAAACACATAAAAAAAATTAAGTCAAGTCACAGAGATCTGAGACACATTTTCATCCTCATAACATACTTGAACTTCTACCACAATTAATTCAGGACAAGAATCCACATGAATCCATAGTAGATACCCAACTGGCAATGAAGTGATTGCTTAATGATTTCTAATACATCACATCTTATTATATTAGGATATGACAGGTTATGTTGTGCTTCATTGGGTTACATAATATCATTTTGAACATAATTCCAAAACTATCTAATATAAGATGATGAATCAGGAAGTAAAATGACAATGACTCATTTACTTGTAGGTCCTAAATTAGATTTTTCTGTCCACACAAAAAGAAGCAAGGAAGACAAAAATGGCTTCCAAGAGGGCTGTCTCATTCTTGTCAATGAGCAAAAACCCAACTATGGTGCCCAGTTCATTATGGGTAAAAATGTCTATTGTCTTGTAAGAAATTACATAAATGGGACAGCTTCTCTGAAAACAGCATACATCTGACTTTCTACTACTTGAGTGTACCTATGATACTGTCTAGAAACATTCTATCAAATTTAACAATCGGAATGGTGCATTTAAGAATTATTATATAACCTGGGAACACCAGGGAGACCTGCTGTGATCCCATTATAATATATATTAAGTGAAAAACTAAATTTAATGACATGCATAAGAAGACTATAATAATCACAACAAAACAAGTGGAATGTGGTTTCATATATATTCTGCAATGTAAACAGAGGAAATAGAAAAATGAAAAAAAAATCCCACCTTTTAATTTTTAACTAAGCAGGAAAGAATATGTTTTATCTAGTTTAAAACCAACTCTGGTTTCATGGATGACAAATACCAAACTATATTCCAACACAGTAATGATGAAATCTAATCACTAGGAAAATTATCACTTTTTATTGCTTAAGTACACAGAGAGGTGATCTTAAAGGGATGTGTCCACAGGTTTTGTTGATGCCTTTGTGAGAAAGGACGTGTCAGTGTGTTGCTGATGATGACAATAGTGAAAGTTTTAATATAAGTAGAAGAAAATGTGACATTTAGTAAATACAGTGAAAAGTGGTTATAATTAATGTGGTATTTTAACTTTGCTGATCCTGTAGACTTCTGATATGACTTCCCATGCTGCATACTCATTAAATGTCAAGATTCTATCATTCCATAAAGGTAAAGAAGATAGATGGATTTCATCATGAATTTAATTAAAAAAAAAAAGCTACTTCAAGAGACAATAGATGATGGTGAGAAAAATGCCATGATAGTATCTCCCTGTAGTTAATCTATAACATAGAAATAACTATGAACATGAGATGACCAAATTTTCATTTGTTGGCACACTTGAGGAAAACAACAGCAACAAAATAGAAAACTAAATTATTTACCACAGCTTTTATGCTATAAAACTTCAATATAACTTAAAAAAATTTACTATTGGTTAACTAAATATACTTGTCAGAGAAGAGGTTTGCATTGTGGTTGTTAGAGTAAATTTTGAGAATATTTAAGTTCAAAGACCAAACATACAGGTATACCACATCCAATAGTCAGTAATGCACTTGCTGTTTGCTCTTCCAATTGAATACTCTTGTTTGTCTGATGATTAATTAAATAATAAATATTTAATTATTATCTTTTGGCCAGATATATTAATATTATTTTCAGGATATAGAATAACTTCGTTCAGCATTGTGCCTACACTCTAAAACAGATGATAACCTTATATCCAGCAAAAGTCCTACTGTGGTTTCAAAGTGGTGTTAGGTTTCACTCCATTGAAATACAATTGACAGAATGTTGCATTGTCTAAGGACAACTTCATGCAAATGCGTGGTTAATGCAAATAGCCTGCTATTCACAAAATGCCAGGTGAATTTTTTAGATTGAAGACACTGGGAAAAATTTAAGATCTTATAAATATCTTAACAAAATGGGTATGTGGCTGTACTGCACAATTATGATGTTGAAAAAGCAACAAGAGGTTTTAAAAATACATTATCATATGAGATTTACTTTTCCTCTCAATCATTTCATCGTGTCTCAAAGGCATACTATGCTTCTGAATTACCAAAAGTTAGCTCCTCTTGCATTTTTTAAGTTGTATTAAGTTTTTAAATGGATGGGCGCATCTGTTAGCTGATTCAAGTGATATCATTTATCATCCACGTGAAGCCATCAGGGATGTATTACTAGTTTGCAGAAGACATATACTCTACGTTGAAAATTCTAGACATCACATCTCGTAACATTGCCTACTTTTTTACTTATGCCATCTGTGCAGAAACAGAAAAATAATTCTTTACATCAACTTAGTCAAGGACAATTACCTAGAAAAGAGAAAAAAACGGAAACTTCCTTGTTATTGTGTTTGAATTTTGTTTTCTTCTGAGCTTTCAGTCATAGTTTGGTTTGGTTTGATTTAAAAATTATTTGGGAAATTTTATTTTTCTCTGCTCTTTCCTGTGTGTGTTCATATTTTTTAATTTGCAATCTAACATACCCCCCCTTCCTACTCTCCCTTTTTTCTCCTTCTCTCCTCACCTTCATGTCTGTTAATGGCATCTAATAAAAGTTTCTTAATTAACTCTCTACCTAATTGATTTTTGCATTTATAATATTAAGAACATTGGGATTACAATAAACTAAATGAATCATGGTACTTATGTATTAATGCCAGGCTCCAAAACAAATGCTTTCAAGCTTTTTTCCCAGAGATTGTTCTTTGTTTGAGCCTTTATAAATAGGTATATAGACTAAACTTTATAAAATTGTGACTAGAAAAATAAACTAAGCCAATGTTTGTGAGTCAACATGAACACTAAATTCATTGTAAATTAACCAAGGTTCCTCATTTTAAAATGAAAGTAAGAAAAATTTATGAAGCATCAATGTGAACCAAAGTAAGACCGTACACAATATTCTACACAACTATGGAAATAAAATATCATCCTTAACTGAAAACAATGTTTTACTTAAACACTTATTCTGTTTCATTTGATAAAACTATTGATTGAATATTAAAATCCAGGAGTTGTATCTTGCTCAATAATTTGATTGAATTTGTAAGTTCAAGCATATGGAAATAAATTTGTAATATATAAATATATATGCACACATAAATATATCTACATACATATCTATGTGTATACAAATATGTATATGTATCAATCCAAATTTAAAAGCTGTAAATCAAGATTTAATTATAAAGACAAATAGTAGTTTGGAGAGTAATTGAGTAATGTAGAATACAACATTAAACAATATAGAAAAAAATTCTACAAGCATCACAAGTTCTTGGCAAATGGGTTTTTCTTTCAAAATGTGATACTAAATACTAAGCAGTAATTAGCAGATGTTTTTAAGAAAGAAAAATTAAGAACGATTTTATATTAACAAGAAAGTTATCAAATCAATGAAGATTTTATTTACCTTAGGAATGTTTTGTTGGAACCTAGGGATTCTTAGAACATTGAGTTCTTTCACTCACAATATTATGGGTTTATGTTTTGACCAAAGACAAATCATTAGAAAAGAAGATGTACATAAATCTTTTCTTTAGTACAGAAAGATGACTCTTGCTATATTCACAATAAATTAGGAACACATGGCTTGGGAGGCTTGGGACAACTAGGTATGGTGAAAATAAAATACCACCTGATGTTAAAATGTAGGTGACATTTCCTATTCAATGCCATTTTAAAGGCATCTGTCATCTCTATTTTAGGTATTTCTATTTTAAAAATATTTAAGTAAAATTGAAAAACAAATGGTCCATATAATTATAAATATTTATCACCTATTTTATTTTATTTTGAATAAACCTGAAAGCAGTCCTGAAAAATGAGCAGATACTATGTAAAAATGATAGATACTGTGGTGTACACTTATCCTCTGTTAATCAAACTAGTTAAATTTTGTGATCCTAATTATTATATAGTTCTGCATTTATAAAACATCCACACAGAAAACATGATATTATTTGAGGTATATCAAAATTAATAGCGGGGGAAAGATGGGTAGCACTCAGCAGTTATAATCATCAACAGATATATGGCATTTTAAGAGATTGTTTCTGAAAGGATAAGTTGGAAGCGAGACGGCAAGGTCTCTCTCTACCTGTGGAGATGCTGCACAAAAGGAGCAGAGAGATGACTCAGCCCAAGCCCTTTGCAGACATGTTATAGCAGTCCTCCCAGGAAGTACATACATGTTGCTTAATAGTGAGAGAATGCTTATATTTATACTTTTGCAAGATGTATGTAGTCTTTTTCAGGATTGCTCATGGAAAATACAGGTTGTATTTTAGAAAGATTATGTAATTATTGGAAAATAACTTGCAGAAATGATGCCCTACGTACATCACTGAGAGATCATGCGTGTGAAAACCAAACCAGAGAGCATCCTGACACAAAGAAACAGCCTGGTGAGGGAAGGTGGGAGTTCCTTACTTTACCTGTCTCCTATGTTTCACCATTACTGTTATCTTTGCAATTTTGAAATTATTAGTCAACTTTGGTACTGGTTAAGTGCTCCAAATATTGTGAGATTTAACAATTCTATGTTGTGAGTTTTCTCATTTGACAATTCTGTTTGAAGAAGGGAATTGTAGCTTTGTTTTGAAGCTATTTGAGTAAAGTAATTACACTGCATTTACATAGATTGTATATTCCAGGGGGATTGTAATGGGGGGATTAATGGAGATTACAGGATTTAATGCTTCAAGTCCATCCATTTTGGCACTATCACTGTAGTGTAAATAGTATAAATGCCTAAGAGATAGCAATTCTTAATGTGTAAAAAGGTACACATCAATTACTTTGGAAAAGAGACAAGGCTTTATTGATAGTACTTTCTCATTTCCTGTACCATTTTTACTAGTTTAGTAGTCACTGTCACTGGGTGAACCTATGAAGAATATTCACTGAAAAATGGCAGATATGTATTGACATTTTAAATAAATATAATCTATCCCTGAGGGGGACCTTGCAAATGTGATGGAATTAAAAATTAGAGGATGAAGAGATTATTCAAATAGGTTATTCCAGGGACCAGTGTACTCACAACTCACAAGGATGCTGATAAAGGAGAAAGGGAAGTAGGAAAATCAGACTCAGACAAAGAATGAGAGAGATTTGGAGATTCTAACCTTCTGTCTTTGAAGTCTGAGGAAAGGGTCATGTGCCAAGAATTGTTGGCAGCTCTAGAAGGTACAGAGATCAGGGAAAAAGAGTCTCCCATGAGCCCACAGAAGAAGCATAGCTCTGCTAACACTTTGATATCAGAAATTTTGACCTTCATAACTGTAGAATCATAAATCTGTATTGTTTTAAGACAACTAACTTGGTGCTAACTTGTTATAGCAGCAATAATAAACTAATACAGTTTAATTCAAAAATAATCTGGGAGCATGAGACCTTGATACCTCTCTACTCAAGTCCTTTTACTTTTATTTTTCAAATGTCTATAGCACTGACTGTATTTGTTTTCTTTCATAACTTTTATTACTCTATTAGTATTACTTTATTTTTTCTCTTCCATATAAACTTTTCTTATTTCTCCTTTTATTACAATCTTTGAATAAAATCATGGAGTTGTTTTTATTCTAGTGGTTCTTCTTATAGGTTTCTGGTTTTAAAGGAAGTTATCTGTGTCTTTTTGCATCATTTATATCATCTAGGAGGGTATCCAACCCATGCCAAGACTTCAACTAAGTCAATACTGTCCAAGGTCTCTTTAACCATGTAAGGCAACATATTCAACATGTTCACAGATCAAGGATGGGGACATAAAAGTCATCTGGTGTTATTATTCTGTTTACCTTCTGAACAAATATGTATGTATTATGGTACATACATATGATAATGATGACATGTATGTGTAATCAATTGTATGTGATAATCAATTAATAATCAACACTTCTAACTTTAGATCTACAAGGGAAAAAGCTATCATGATTTGTAGGGGAATATAATGATATAGAAACAAAGAAAGGGAAAGGGGAGAGGGAAGGAGGGTAGGATGGGTGAGGGGAGAGTAATTGGTGGGGCCACAGCTATGGTGCATCTTACAAGGGTACATGTGAAATTTACTAGGTGTAGAATATAAACATCTTAACACAATAACTAAGAAAATGCTGTGAAGTCTATGTTGACCAGTTGATGAAAGCATTTCAAATTGTATGTAAAACCAGCACATTGTACCCCATTAATGTACACAGCTATGATTTAATTTATGTATATATATGTGTATATATATATATATATATATGAAAGAAAAACTTGCATACAACCCTTGCAAAATATTGCCTGTATTTTTTCTTACAAAAGTACCAAACCTAACTCCACAGAACACAGACAGCATTAGATGACAGTTGTCTGGAGCCTTCAAACAAGCTATGTACAAATAATAAATCCACTAAATCCCACTTGAACATCTAATTCTAAATCATCCCTTCCCCCATACTTAACTGCACTCTCTCTTTCTCCCTCCTGTGGGAACTTCCTTCATAGGCCACTGAGGCCTAAACCCTCTGTGGCCCTTCTGGCTTATGGATGTTGTCAGGGATGTGAGACTGCAACCCGGTGCCCTGAGCCCAGGGCCCCTTCCCTACTGGAGGCCTCACTCCTCACCTGGAGTGGACTAGGTCTCATTAAAGGCCTGTGATCAGGCCCCCTCTCTTAAAATGCAAGTGCACTCTGCTGACTTACAGTTCTGGGCTTCAAAAGAGAGTGGAGGAGACAAAAGCGTATCATAGAGCTGGGGGCCTCTGATTTAGAAACCTGGCAGGTAGATAGATCTTCCTCCCAGCAAACATAATGGACAGCTTTCTGCTCACCACTTGCTTGCCACCTCTTATGATGAAAGGAACAAGGAGATCAATTGTAGACAGTTTGACAGAGGCAATGGACAGTTTAAATATTGAGATGGAATCTCAAAGATCATAAAAGAAAAAATAATTTCCTGTTTGTGATTTTTTTTGAAAACATTCTTTCTGAGGGCCACAGAACTTCACAGAAGTAATAGACTAGACGTCATGACCCACACACATCCTTGTCCTGACACTGCCATTGATCATCCAAGGGAATTTGGGCATGATGTGTGTCCCCTGGTAGCCTCAGGATCTTCACTGGAATATCAGAATAATAATCCCTGATCACCCCCAAAGTAGTGGTCGGTTTTTAAGATGTGTAGTATGCCAGACATTTTCATGCAAATACTTCAGACAGGGGGATGAGGTTGTTGTATGCAGCATGCACACTTGGAATAGATGACCATATTATCCAGACTTACATGATAGTAGGTATTAAATACTCCATCTCTACTTTGGAACTCAGAAAATATAATTTCTGTACACATCACCTGCCCACACAAAGGTCATACATGTTAGGGATTTGAGAAAACTGAGGGCATGACTGTGTGAACAAGTTGCAAATCTTTTATTCTGCCTGCTTAGAGGAAAAGAAAGCTAATTCTATGTGTTGCTTCAACCTGTAAGAGCAAATACACTCAAACTAGCTAGCATGCATGGAGAATTTAATAGGAAACTTCACACCTAGGGAGCTCTGGGTGAGTGCGGTTATTACCAAGGACAGTTTCTCCAGTTTTGAAAGGATTCTTCTCCTTTGTTCACCACTGTCTCTGAATACGTGATGCTCTCTCCCACGCTCCCTTTGGTAAGGCATTTTGACATATTAGAAACTCCTTGTGCCATAATTCAGCTTCTTTCAGTATCTCCAGCGTTCCATCATTGCCATGGCATATACACATGCAATGTTAATGCACCAGGCCAGCTGACGTATCAGAAATGATGGTACAGAAGGAATCCTTGGAAAACTTTTAAGTAATTGATGCTTCTGTAGGGAGGAAAAGAAAAGAAAAAGTAGCTTGTGTCTGGAACTGTGGGGAGAAAAAATCACATTGAATTCTGCCAATCACGTAATGAATAAAGTCTGAAAATGACTTAATGATGAATGAAAATGCTGTAATAGTCATCTAGTAATTTACAGCTCTGCATTATTCTGACAAGCTTAGAAGTACCGGATATGAAAGGGCTCTAACGTGGGGAGAGTGGTGATGGTGGAATATGATGTCCGTATGCATTTTTGCTTTCAAAATGCATTTGACAGTGATACGGCACACAAAACATCAGAGAGCACACTCTCAGGTTTTACCAAAGTAACTAGTACAACAATTAATCTATGATTTTCATTTTTGGTAACTATAGCCAACCTCAGATGGCTTCAACTACTGCAAAGAATTAATGATATCATAGCAACAACAGGAACCATAATTTATTGGCAATTTAGAATGTGCCGTGAACTTGCGGTCTGGTATTTACTTTGTTCATTAAAATGCTTGAGATGTACAGCAAGAATCAGAGAGTTTGAATATTTTGCCTAAGATCATTCAGAAAGTGATTTTACATCAAGTTTAATTAAAGTTTCTGATTTGACCCTAGTTTAAAGATTGTACTCTCGATCTATGTACAATATTGCTTTACATAAGCCATAATTCTCATCCCAGATAAATAACTGTATACATGGGTCACTATGAAAGTCTTGAGATGAACTGCATTATGGTCCAAGAAACACAGTCAATAGCCGCCTTTCTGATTCACCTGTGCAAGTTCTAACTTGCTGATGTTTCTGGGTAGATTTTGCATTTCTCGATTTTTGTGTATCTCAAAACTTTCATGATGACCCACATACCATATAAATTACTACATCCATTAACAAGAATTCTTTCTATATAATGTTTAAATTCTCAAGTCACTAACCTTGACTATAACAATATGTTTTTTTTTTTTTTTTGAGATGGAGCCTCAAGCTATCCACCTGGGTAGAGTGCATGGCATCACAGCTCATAGCAACCTCCAACTCCTGGGCTCAAGCAAGTCTCCTGCCTCCGCTTCCGAAGTAGCTGGGACCACAGGTGCCCGCCACAACACCCAGCCATTTTTTGGTTGCGGCTGTCATTGTTGTTTGTCAGGCCTGGGCTGGGGATTCGAACCCACCACCTTAGGTGTACATGGCTGGCACCTTAGCCAATTGGGCTACAGGCGCCAAGCCACAATATGTTTTAATAATTGATTATGGTCTGGGCACAGTGGCTCATGCCTGTGATCCTAGTTGTCTGGGAGGCCAAGGTGGGTGGGCTGCCTGAGCTCAGCAAGAGGGAGCCCCCATCTTTACTAAAAATAGAAATACTAACTGAGCATCGTGGCAGGTAACTACCTGTAGTCCCAGCTCCTCTGGAGACTGAGGCAAGATAATCCTAGAGTTCCTGAGTCCAAAAGTTTGAGGTTGTTGTGAGCTGCGATACCACAGTACTCCTCTACCCAGGGTGACAGAGACTCTGCCACAAAAAAAAAAAAAAAGAAAAAGAAAGAAAGATACCATGAGAAAATATTCATTTTTGGAGAAGCACAAATATTTCTTATCTTTTCACAGTTTGAAATAATTATTTTAATTTTTAATTCCTGTAGCATTCTGTACGTATGCATTCTGTCCATGGCATACACTTTACTTACCTCTTGAATTATGATGATTCACGTTCAGATAGTCTCTCTCCCCCTGAACTTTATACTCCCAATGTTCCTTGATACACTTTACATCTTTCTTAAAACTGAACTCAAATTATTGCTAATAGTTAGATGATCAAAAGAGGCTGAATAATAAAAATTATTTGAGGTGTTTTTTTCTAAGTGTGTTTTAATTATAATTTATCAATGAAATAACTCTCACAAAATTTTAGCCTAGGATTTAACTCAATAATAAACAATATTCTCCAGTATAACAACAACATAATTTTGCCCTATGGGACTTTATATTCAGGGAAGCAGCCTTCGAAATGTATTCTGGGGCTAAGGTCTCTAATTTACCAGTGGTCCAAGTCTGTCTTAAACTAACTCAAGACACTGTACAAATTACTTCTCACCAGGTTAAGTGCCTAAATAAAACTTAAACTGAATTCAGTTTATGAAATAAATAAATAAATAAATGTAATACTTTTCTACATAGGACATAGGGATTGATAATGTTAAAACATATCCAATAAGAGATAGATGTGTGTGCTATGGCTCACACACAGGGAAGGATGTCCCCCTGAGAGACACAAAGAACTTCCTTCTCATCTAAACATCACCAGTCTTTTAGATTACCAGTCCTGGAGATAAGGAGATTCATGGAACATTTATGTTATGCTATATCCCCCAATTTTGGAACTGCCTTTTGATTGATATACCCATAATATATCCCGTGGCATATTTGGAACATTAAAAGTAGAACCCATACTTGTTAGGAAAGGGGTGAAGACTAAATCATGTGAACTTTGAAGAATCTACCAGAAAGAGCCCCTAGGGAAATGAAACTAGATCAAGTGCCACTGGTAGGGATGCTGGGATTACAATTTTATTGTTATCAGACTATGGTCCACATTTGTCCCTAGAAAGCCAACATACAATCACAGGGTCTCTCTCCATCCATACCTTAGGTCTGAGGTTCTGTCAGATGATGCTGGGGCTTTTTCTTCCCCATACAAGGCAAAGACTAATTGATGTGGAACTTAGTTACACTGGGGGAAAAATTTGGAATCTCCCTTCTTGAAACAGGAGACATCTCACGTAAACAGAGATTTTTCTCAGTAGATTGTGACCAGTGCAACTTTCCTTTTAATAACAGAACAGCTGACAATAATGACCCAAACTTATCAAATTCCATTTGAGAATGTACTTCACACCATGCTCCTCTCAGAATGCTCCTTCCAAGGGCTCCCCTTTAATAGAAACTCACCACCACACTTTATTTCTGGAGTCAATCTCTTCTAGTTTCAAACACTACTCTCGTTATTTTAACTGTGTGTCCTTGTCTAATATTTAACCTTTATCTGCCTCAATTCCCCTACTGTAAAATGTGGATATCAATATTATTTGCCTCCTAAGATTGTTGCAAGGATTAAATTGGATAACATGCATCGAGGATTTAGAATGGTGCCCGGCATGCATGTTATGTCTGCAAATGTTAGTGGAGCAAATGTCACACAAGGCTGTAAAAAAAAGTCTTGAAAAACACTGAATGCAAAAAAGGGTTTGAAAAGTCCCTAATTAAATAAATCTATTTAACACAATACATCCCAAACTTACATAGTGCATCATTTAATGACTCATTAAACTAATTCTCAACAGAATCTTTGAAGAAAATATTTACTAATGCCAAAACCAAGTCGAGCTAATGGGTTTGGGGTCAATATAATCATTGCTCCTGAGAAACAGAATTGCTTTTCAAAAAGCAAGCCACTCTCATTTTAAGCATTCAGCGACTGATCATTCTGAAAATCGTGTGGTAAGATGCATAAATTCAAGGGTCAGCAGCTTGAACTGAGACAGGCACATCCCCAAATGGGATTTTGAAGCATCCTTTAGAAACCACTTACATCCCAACTCCGGGGTCTTCAGTCACTGAATTCTTGAACAACCCATCATTGTACACTCGTGCTCTACACTAATCAGTTACAGAGAGGGATGAGATTATGGTCTTGTATTCAGCCCTACAGCTTCCGGTGTTACCTAAGAAAGGCATTTGGCCCCTAAGAATAAACTCAAGAATAAAAGCGGTCTTAAATTGAACAATGAATAGCTCTAAGTATCTCATATTTTTTCTAATTCTCACAGAAATCATCAGAGTGGACATTATAATCTCCATTTTACACAGAAGGTAATTAAGGTTAAAGAACCAACTGAGTTCCATAGCTGGAAATCCAGTAACAGCTATGCTTATATTTGGACCCGGGCCTGAGAGATTGGACAACTAGTGTTCATTCTTCTATATTACACAGACCATCCATACAATGAGTATACATTTCTCTTTCCTGATATTTTTTTAAATTTCAAGCTATTAATAGGGTACAAATGTTTTTGTTACCTGGGTTGCTTTTATAATACTTAAGCCTGCATACCTGTCACCTAAGTAGGGTTCACTGTACACATGGGTAGGTTTTCACCCTTTTTTTTTTTTTTGAGACAGAGTCTCATTTTAGTGCCCTGGGTAGAGTGTCATGGCATCATAGCTCATAGCAACACCCAGCTCTTGGGCTTAGAAGATTCTCTTGTCTCAGCCTCCCAAGTGAATGGGACTACAGGTGCCCAACACTGGCTATTTTTGTTGTTGTTGTTGCAGTTTGGCTGGGATGGGTTAAAACCCTCCACCCTTGGGATATGGGGCCAGCACCCTACTCACTGAGCCACAGGTGCCCACCCGGTTTTTACCCTTCTTTTCCACTCCCCTCCTCCTTCTTGATTTCATATGAGCCCTACATCTCTTGGTCCCATATATACTCCTCAGTTAGCTCCCAGTTATCAGAGAGTGCACATGTTCATTTTTCCATTCCTGAGATACTTCGCTTAGGATAATGGTCTCCAGTTCTATACAAGTTGCTGCCAAAGATATTATTTCACTCCTTTTTTGTGGCTGAGTGGTACTTCCCAACGTCCATATGCCACATTTTCTTAATCTACTCATGAATTGATGAACATTTATGTTAATTCTACATCTTTGAGAATTGTGCCATAATAAACATTCAAGATCAGGTGTCTTTTTTAAATAAAATGAATTCTTCTCCTTTGGGTAGATACCCAGTAGTGGGATTGCTGGGTTAACAGTAAGTCTACGTGTATTTCTTTGAGGAATTTCCATTGGTCTCCCACAGAGATTGAAGAAGGGATACCTTTCCATATGGATCTGCTGTCTCAGAATTGTCCTCTAAAACACACCAGAAGTTTCTTTCCTGACATTTTACTTTTTATAAAACTATCTCTTTTTTCCCTATAAATCTGAGTCATAAAATGCTTAAAGAACAGGAACTGTGTGTTTTTGGAGGCAGATTCTGAGAAAGAAAATCCCTAAAGGTTGGTGTCCTCTTCCCAAGCTAATCACGAATGGGAATCGTTAGAAACACAGAAAACACCTTTGTAGAAGCCTTAAAATGCTAACTAGAGGATAATTTCTTAGAATCCTGGAGTGGAAGCTAAAAACCAGGCACTCAGAGTTTGGAAGGCAAAAGTTGGCCTGAGGCCTTATGTTGTAAGTTTTATTTTCCAATGAACCCAATACTCTCAGGCAAGGTTCTTCACCAAGTTAAGTGGCTGGGCCCTACTATTTTTGCAGCTCCAGGAATTTGACTCTTATAAGTCAATGGTGATATTGAATTAGCTATGTAAAATCCCACTTTACCACCAATATTTTACCAAACACATCTGTCCCTTAAGATAACAGAAGGACAGGTGTTCCATGAAGAAAAATAACTTGTTGGTTCTGTTATCACCAGAGATTGACTTAGAGAAATGAATAAAGTTGACATTACTCAGGTCGAAGGAAGGCCACTCTGGTATTATGCTGAGACAAATAGCAAGAAGAATGGAAAATAGCTTTTATTCTTTCTGTTTCAAATAGCAGTACTAGATTGACTTGAATCTCAAACACATCCAGGATAGACTGGTAGGATTTATGGGCTACCTGCACTTGATGATCAGAGATCACTCTGTGTGGACATCATTAGTAAAGAATCTATAGGGAACTGATCAATACTCCTGGCTCTCATTTGTTGTAATTTATGCTAAAGGTTTTTGTCAGTGGACTTGCTCGATAGTTGAACTATAACATTAATGAACTGGTATTGATTTGCAATGATACTTGAAGCTGTAAAATTGTAATTATGAATTTTTATTGAGGTACCTATTCAGAAATTATACATGGACAGTGGTCCAAAGTGCATAAATCATCTGAAGATGGAACCGGAATTTGGAGATCAACTAATTGAAGAAACTAAGGATGTAGAGCAAGTTGGAGGTAAGGAAACCCACGGACTATAAGGGAACAACACAGCTTTGTTTAGGTAGAAGCTGATATTCCCAGGGAAGCAAGTTGATATTTTGAGATTGGCTAAAATGTGCATTTCAGAACTAGAGAAACTCTGTGGGTGCTGGAGGTAACCGGAGAACACCATGGTGTCCCTGGCTCCCTTTGGTGTCCCAGAGCCATTTGCTCTGTCACCCTCATCCTAAGGAT
>CAUYQV010095014.1:0-22479 GCA_963574575.1 Galagoides demidoff
GGTATGTTTTTCCATTTGTTAACATTTTCAGCTATTTCTTTCCTTAGAGTTTCATAGTTCTCTTTATAGAGATCTTTCACATCCTTTGTTAGGTAAACTCCTAAATATTTCATCTTCTTTGGCACTACTGTGAACGGAATAGTCCTTGACTGCTTTTTCAGCTTGACTATTGTTGGTATATATAAAGCTACCTATTTATGGGTGTTGATTTTGTAACCTGAGACATAACTGTATTCCTTGATCACTTCTAAGAGTTTTGTAGTATAGTCCCTGGTGTTTTCACAGGGACCATCATATCATATCATCTGCAAAGAGTGAAAGTTTGATCTCTTCTGATCCTATATGGATACCTATGATTTCCTTTTCTTCCCTAATTGTGATGGCTATGACTTCCATTACAATGTTAAAAAGCAGTGGAGACAATGGGCAACCTTGCTTGGTTCCTGATCTGAGTAGAAATGATTTCAGTTCAACTCCATTCAATACACTATTGGCTGTGGGTTTGCTGTAGATGGCCTCTATCAGTTTAAGCAATGTCCCTTCTATACCCATTTTCTTAAGTGTTCTGATCATAAATGGATGCTGGATATTATCAAAAGCTTTTTCTGCATCTATTGAGAGAATCATATGGTCTTTGTTTTCTAATTTGTTTATGTGATGAATTGTATTTATAGATTTACATATATTGAACCAGCCTTGAAACCCTGGGATAAAATCCACTTGGTCATGGTGTATAATTTGTTTGATGTGTTGCTGGATCCTGTTTGCTAGGATCTTGTTGAATATTTTCGCATCAATATTCATTAGTGATATTGGTCTATAATTTTCTTTCTTGTTGGGTCTTTTACTGGTTTGGGGATCGAGGTGATGTTTGCTTCATAGAATGTGTTTGGTAGTATTTCTTCTTTTTCTATATTTTGGAAAAGATTGAGTAATGTACGTACTAGTTCCTCTTTAAAGGTTTGGTAAAATTCTGATGTGAAGCCATCTGGTCCTGTGCTTTTGTTTTTAGGGAGATTTTGTATAGTTGATGCTATTTCAGAACTTATTATAGGCCTGTTCAGCATTTCTACTTGATTCTGGCTAAGTCTTAGAAGGTGGCGTGCTTCCAAGTATTGGTCAGTTTCCTTCAGATTTTCATATTTCCGAGAATAAAGTTTCTTGTAATATTTATTGAGGATTTTTTGAATTTCTGAGGAGTCTGTTGTTATTTTGTCTTTGCCATTTCTCTAATTGATGAAATTAGAGATTTTACTCTTTTTTTCCTGGTTAGGTTAGCCAAATATTTATCTATTTTATTGACCTTTTCAAAAAACCAACTTTTTGATCTGCTATATAATCCTTCTGTTTTCAGTTTCATTTAATTCTACTCTAATTTTGGTTATTTCTTTTCATCTGCTGGGTTTGGAATTGGAATGTTCTTCCTTTTCCAGTTGCTTGAGATGTCCCATTAAGTTGTTCACTTCTTCTCTGTTCTCTTGAGGAAGGCTTACAGTGCTATAAATTCCCCTCTTAGGACTGCCTTTGCAGGATCCCAGAGGTTCTGATAATTTGTGTCTTCATTATTGTTTTGTTCCAAAAATTTGGTAATTTCTTTAAACCCAGCTATCATTCAGCATAAGGTTATTTAGCTTCCATGTTTTTGTATGAGTATGCAGATTCCTGTTGTTTCTGAGTTCAACTTTTAGTCCATGATGGCATGATGGTCCCAGAACATGCAAGAAATAATTTCTAGTTTTTTAAATTTGCTGAGGTTAGACTTGTGACCTAAGATGTGATCTGTTTTGGAGGATGTTCTGTGGGCTGATGAGAAGAATGTGTATTCAGTTTTGTTAGGATGAAATATTCTATAGATGTCTGTTAAATCCAAATGTTGAATGGTTAAGTTTAAATCTAAAATTTCTTTTCTTAGCTTCTTAATGGAGGATCTATCCAACACTGCCAAAGGAGTGTTAAAATCTCCCACTATTATGGAGCTAGAGGAAGTCAAGTTTCTCGTGTCTGTTAGAGTCTTTCTTATAAATTGAGGCACATTCTGGTTGGGTGCATAAATGCTAGTAATTGAAATCTCATCATGTTTAGTGTTACCCTTAACAAATACGAAGTGACCATCCTTATCTTTCCTTACTTTTGTTGGTTTAAAGCCTATTGTATCTGTGAATAAAATTGCAACACCTGCTTTTTTCTGTTTTCCATTTGCCTGAAATATAGATGACCATCCCTTCATCCTTAGTCTATATTTCTCTTTTAAGGTAAGATGAAATTCTTGTATGCAGCAGGTATCTGGCTTGAGTTTTTTATCCGGTCAGCCCACCTATGCCTCTTTAGAGGACAATTTAAACCATTCACATTAAGTTGATCTACTTTGATTATTCATGTTGCCACAGTTTTTCTGCTGATTCCACCCCCTGATTATTTTACACCGTTGCCTAAATGAGCAGATAAGGTAAAGTTGGGTTGGGGGCTCCTGGAGTAGGGATTAACCAGCCCTTTGCCTAGGAGCTGGGATTGGTGTCTGTACCTTTTCCCCTAGAGCTTTGCAAAGGACCTGTACAGTGTTGTGGCCTGAGACACTAGGGACCTGCTTGGTGTGGTGGGGCTAAGTGTCTCTGGCTTGTTTTCAGCTGGTCTCTGTCCACTCATCGTGAATCAGTAACTCTGGGTTGAAATCTCAGCTGTGGAGAAATACCAGCAACTAAGTCACCCCACCCCCGACAGGCAACAACTGGAAAAGGAAAGTCAAACCTTCCCACAACCACACATCTAGAGTATCACTTTGGATAGTCCTCAAGTAATTGACCCAGATCAAGATTTTCAAATCAATTGTCCTAGTCAGCACCCAGTCTCAAGTGGGAGAGTTCAAAAGGTCTCCAGCAATTAGAAAGCAGGAATCTGCTGGCAACTTGAGTATGACTCACACCGGTGCTCTGTGGAGTCAGAAGGACCACCACCCCCCCGCCCCCCAGTGAATGAATTAGTCCAGGAAAGTTGATGCCTCCTTCCCCACCTTGCACCTCTGTCATACCCAGTTACTGGTAACCCCACAGATCTGTGACCCATTTCCCTCCAATGAGCAGATGTTTTAGGGATTTGCTCCTGCCTGAGCCACAGGGAGATATAGGTCTCCTTGGCCAGCCTGCCACACTCTGCCACCAGCCGGCAGGGGGAGCTGAAACTTGACACTCTCAGCTGCTTAATAGAAGTTGGGGCAGTTTACTCAGTTCCAGTTGCACCCCAGATTGATGTTTCTGCTACTTATGGTCTGGCAGAATTAGCAATACTGTCCCAACTATATTCCCCTGTGGGCCAGGTTCTGTTTGTGTTCACAGAAACTGCAGTTCAACTCCACCCTGTGCTGCTGCCATTACACCAGTTCTCACGGAGTTGGCATCTCTGTCTCGGCTGTACTCTGTATTGGGGTGGGTGCAGTTAGAGCTCACACTCAGCTCTCAAATCTTGCCTCTCCCTTGTTTGGTGCAGTTTCCCTGCCTATTTTTGTCTCAGCTATGTTCCCCTGATGGCTGGGTGCTTGTTAGGCTGACTAAAGAAGCACTTCTGACTCAGCCCTGCCTTGGGAATATGTCCTCTCTGTGTGCACATGTTCTGTGTAACATATTCTACTCTCTGACCCCCATGCTCTCCCTAGGCAGGTGCTTCCTCAAGCACACCCTTTATTCACAGGGCCTGTGTTTCTATCCCAGATCTGTTCCACCAGCGGCTACCACCGGTTGCCAAGAGAGGCAGGGAGTGTCTCTCCAAAATGTCCCCAGGGGTGTGAACCCTGTTTTTCCCACCACTGCCACTGCTACTCTGTGCAGTGGGGCACCACGTCTCCCTCTCTGTCCACAGTCCTCTCTTTACCCCTGTGTCACAGACTCAGCACAGACCTGCAATAGCCCATGCATTGTTCACACCTCTTGAGAAAATGCCCCAGAATCTGGACTCTGTGGGGGACAGGCTTCCAGACCTGGGAGTGAGAGTGGAGGGTAGTGCTGGGAGTTCCTAACTGCAGGTAGAGAATGTATGTGGTTTTATGCCTGGTGGGAGAGTGCCACTAGTGTGAGTGGGTCCTATCTGGGAAAGGAGTTCTGGTTTTTAGAAGGTCTCTCTGATGAGATAAAATAGGAGAATATCAGAACTCTGCTCACTTGTTTGTAGAAAGTAAACTGTGAGCCATTCTCATGGGAGAGGGGACTCCCATCCACTTGGTGATGGAGTTTTGTACCTATTGTTTGTTTTCTTGGGGTCATAGCTCGCCTCAGCAGGGTTGATGTGATTTCTTCAACCTTCTCTCTTGGTTCAGCTCCAAACTATCTGCTTACTTGCTAAACTTCTATCTTTTAACTCTCCTTCTGGATGGGAGCCTCTGTGGAAAGCTGACTCCAATTGGCCATTTTGCCTCCACCCCTCTTATTGATATTTTAAAGTTTTTAAATTTTAGTACCTATGTATGTATCATGTATTCACGAGTATGCATATATATGTATATAGACACACCCAGATACACACATGTGCACATAAATTTTTGTAAAGAGATAAAATATTTACAAGTAAATAAGGCAAGGAATGCAAATATCCCTTCATACCTTCTGCTTTAAATAATAATTTTATATATATTCATTGTACTCAGTATGTATTAGAGCTTGGATTCAAAACTGAATTATCTGATTTCAGAGGTCCCCATAATCTTTCAATGGGTCATGCTCCACAGCATTGTACTTTATTTCAATGCTGAGCTGTTTGAAAATGTAGTAGACTTATTTGGTAAGGAAGGATTGAGGTATATGTTTAGATATAGGTGGAAGTGTCATAGACATACATGTTAGTTGGGACATGATATTTTAGGGAAAAAAACAGGAAGGAGAAGATATATTGTATGTAATATTTGTAATCATTTATTTAAATAAAACTGTTTAAAATATGTTGATCAGAATAGCTAATCTCATTGATTTCTTGAAAATATTTAAAATGTTCTTTATTTTTAGAGAATATGTATATATATATATATAACAAATTCTCATTTTTTTAAAGGTATTTTTAAGGAACCAGAAATATACGATAGATTTCTAAGGAAGTACTACAAGAAAAGAAAGATAATGGTATAGTATTTATGTTTTGTTTTGTTTGTTTGTTTTATTGAGACAAGGTCTTACTCTGTTGCTGGGCTAGAGTACAGTGCTATTGTCACAGCTCACTGCAGCCTCTAACTCCCAGGGCTCAAGTGATCCACATGCCTCAGGCTCCCAAGTAGCTGGGATGCCAGGCATGCACCTGGCTAACTTTTCTAGTTATTGTAAAAACAGGATCTTGCTATTGCCCAGGCTGGTTTCATACTCCTGGGCTCAAACAATCCTGTTGCCTCTGCCTCCCAAACTCTTTGGATTCTAGCTAGGTGGAACCCAAGGAGTTTGGGAGGATTAACGGTAATTAATCCATTATCTCACTGCACTGAACTAGTATTTATGGTTTTATTATCCTTTAAAAATGGTTTCACAGAAAATATAACACTATAATTGCATAGACATTCACTGATAACATTTTAAAAAATCTCCTTTTAGTTTTTTGTCATCCATCATCTATGTTTTAAAAACAGTTGGACTCTCTTTTTATACTATATATTAAAGTGCTACATATTCACATCACTATAAGTTATTTGAAGACTTATTTTAATGTATACATATTCTATCCTTTGATTATTTAATAATTTATAATACCTTATACATGGTAATACATGTCCCATATCAGTTTTCTTCCTTTAGAAAACTATTAACAATTCTTTTTTTTTTTCAGTTCTTGACTGGGGCTGGGTGTGAACCTGCTACCTCTAGCATATGGGGCTGGTGCCCTAGTCCTTTGAGCCACAGGCACCGCCTCAACAATTCTTTTTGATGGCCATTAAATTACTTCGTCAATTTTTCAGATCTCTTGAGATTTTGATTAAAATTATAATAGGCTTTTGAATTACTTTTAAATACTTAGTGCTTTTCATAAATACATTCTAAAATTATACAATATTATATCTTTAAAGATTTTAAGTGTCTCTACTAGTCACCTCATTTAATGTTACTTTTTAAAATTTTAAAGTAACCTTTATTCTTCTTCATTATGACTAAGGAAGTCGTGTTTAATTTTTTTGTAATTTTTTTTTTCTTTACTGTTGAGTTGAGTTCCATGTCTCTTTGGGTCTTATTATCCCCTTATCAGATAAATAGTTTGCAAATATTTGTCACATTCAAAAGATTGTCTCTTCACTTTGCTGCTTTTTTTTTCCTCACAGATACATGTGTTTATTAGGTTTCCACTTTTGCCTTCACAGAATTAAAAGGGCTAAATTTAATGACAATAACAATGTTTAACATAAGGACTGAGAACAGAAACCTCATAAAGAACAAATGAAGATAAATGCATTCAGAAATGAAATCAGACAATTGCTGCAACAAAATATTAAGCAATAATAATAATAATGCAAAGAAAGTAACATTCACATTGTCAGAAAGGAGTATGTCTATTATAGAATACTTTGATCAGTTAACTTCTTATTTTGTTTTTTCCAAAGTCTCAAAAAATAGACAACTAGTATTTATAAATAAAAGTAAAAGATAATTTCAATAAAACAGATCATGCCAAATCTTATAGACAATAGAAAAAGAAATACTTCAAAGTATCTCAGGAATGAAAAAAAATATCCAATGTACTCAGTACGACTGTGAAACCAATTTACAATCACTCACACATGTATGTGAAAAATGAAACACAACTATAACCTAAGGATGAAGGAGGGAAAGGGAGGGAGAGGGGAAGGGAGTGGGGTGGGATGATAGGGGGAGGGTTGGTAGGGGGACCACACCTATCGAACATATTGCAAGTACAAGTTGTATCTATCAGGTGTAGAGCATAAATGTCTTAATCCTGTAGTTGGGTAAAAGTGGTGAAGGCTATGTTGCTTAGTAGAATGTAAACATTCCAATTTGTACAAATAATCAACACATTGAATCCTATAATGGCAGAAATGTATTTTTATGATCTATGTATGAATGACTTAATAAAAAAAATCATTCTACTTAGTATGAATACACCTGATATTAAAATTGGAGAAAATATATTATTATAAAGGGAAAATTACAAACATATTTCACTTATAAATGAGCATGCAATATGATAAACAACATATTAACATGTTGAATTAAAAATTAATGTTTAAGTAATATACTTTGCTCAAAATTAAATCCAATTTATGTGAGAATTAGTCACTATTTTCTTTCCTTTTTTTTTCCTTGCCCACACCCCCTCCCTCCTTCTTTGTCTGGTCTCCCCTTCCCCCATGCCCCACCGTGTCATTAATTGTCATTAATTGTCTTCATATCAAAGTTGAATACCTAGGATTCTTACTTCTCCATTCCTGTGATGCTTCACTAAGAATAATGTGTTCCACCTCCATCCAGGTTATTACAAATGCTGTAAAATCTCCATTATTTTTGATGGCTGAATAATATTCCATGGTATGCATATACCACAGCTTACCAATCCATTCCTGGGTTGAAGGACGTTTAGGCTGTTTTCACATTTTAGTGATTATAAATTGGGCTGCAATGAACAGCCTAGTACAAGTGTCTTTAAAAGTTTTTTTTTTTCCTTCTGGATAGATGCTCAGTAATGGGATTACAGGATCAAATGGGAGGTCTAGGTTGAGTTCTTTAAGGTTTCTCCATACTTCCTTCCAAAAAAGGTATTAGTTTGCAGTCCCACCAGCAGTGCAAAAGCATTCCTTTCTCTCCACATCTGCGCCAGCATCTGCAGTTTTGAGATTTTGTGATATAGGCCATTCTCACTGGGGTTTGATGTTATCTCAGGGTGGTTTTAATTTGCATTTCTCTATTAATTAGGGATGATGAGTATTTTTTCATATGCTTAGTAGCCATTTATCTGTCGTCTTCAGAGAAGATTCTATTCATCTCTCTTCCCCTTTGATGTATGGGATTGTTGGTTTTTGTCTTGAAGATTAATCAACATTGTTAAAATGTCTATACTTCCCAGAGTAATTTACCAATTTAATGTCATCCCTATTAAAATACTGACATCCTACTTTTAAGACTTGGAAAAAATGATTCTGCATTTTGTATGGAACCAGAAAAAAAACCCATATAGCTAAGGCAGTTCTTAGTAACAACAACCAAAAAAAAACCTGGGGATATCACTATACCAGATTTTAGGCTGTACTACAAGGCCATAGTGATCAAGACAGCATGGTACTGGCACAAAAATAGAGACATAGATATTTGGAATTGAACAGAAAACCTGGAAATGAAACCAACAAAACTTACAGTCACCTAATCTTTGATAAACCAAACAAGAGCATCCACTGGGGGAAAGACTCCCTATTTACTAAATGGTGCTGGGAGAACTGAATATCCACATGTAAAAGACTGAAATTGGACCTGCACCTTTCTCCACTCACAAAAATTGATTCAAGATGGATAAAGGACTTAAATTTAAGACATGAAACGATAAAAATCCTCAAAGAAAGAATAGGAAAAACACTGGAAGATATTGGCCTGAGGAAAGACTTTATGAGGAAGACTGCCATGGCAATAGCAACAACACCAATAATAGACAAATGGGATTTAATGAAACTGAAAAGTTTCTATATAGCCAAGGAGACAATAACCATAGCAAATAGACAACCTACTCAATGGGAAAGGATATTTGCATATTTTGAATCAGACAAAAGTCTAATAACCAGGATCTATGCAGAACTTCAATTAATCTACAAGAAAAAAACCAACAATTGCTGCTTGTTTGTTTTGCTGTGCAGAATCTTTGTAAAATTTTCTTTATTTTCAGCCAGGGATGATGCCTCTCACCTGTAATCCTAGCACTCTGGAGGCCAATGTGGGTGGAGTGCCTGAGCTCACAGGTTCTAGACTGTTCTGAGCCAGAGCAAGATATCATCTCTAAAAACAGCCAGGCATTGTGGTAGATACCTGTAGTCCCCGCTGCTTAGGAGGCTGAGGCAAGAGAATCTTACCTAAGAGATTTGAGGCTGCTAAGCCTAGGAGTTTGGGGTTGCTGTGAGCTGGAATTTTGGTCTTCAGTAGGTCCTTGTTTTCAGGGATTTGAGGCATGAACCCATAGACCACATATCAGTGGCAAGACAAGATTTTATTTAGAAATTAGAAAGGAATACAGAAGAAAAAGGCATCAGAGCTTCTGGCAGGGGGAAAGAACTAACTGAGGAGTCTATGTGGGCTTTTTATCTAGGGGTATTAGGTCTTGAGAATTTATACCTAGCCAGGACTTGGCAAATAGAAACACAGTTTCATGGTTAATGAGTTCATTGACAAAGGAATGAATGCAGTCCCTCCAGCTCAGGGCAGAAGGTCAGAGTGTTCCCTTTATGAACTTGCCTAAACCTAGAAAAACTGGGGTTCCCTGTCCAGCCTTGAATGGGAGGAACCCTGTATCACTATGATACCAAGTGGCAACACTACCAAGGGCAACAAAATGACACTCTGTCTCCAACCAAAAAAAAATTTTTCTTTATTTTCGTTATTTTTAGAGATAGAAATCTCACTCTGTTGCCCAAGCTGGAGTATGCTGGCACAATAATAGCTCACTGTAGTCTTAAATTCCTGGGCTCAGGTGATCCTTTCACCCACTTCAACCTCCTGAGTAGCTTGGATTACAGTCATGAGCCACCATGCCTACCTTGATTTTTACTTTTAATATAGTCCCATTTCTGACCCCATCTTTATTGACCAAGTATATTGGTAATACATAGGTTCTCAAGTACATAGGCACCTTTCTAATCATATTTGAACTCATTTTCCCTGAATAATATTTCTTTCTTATTCTTATTTATACTTTTAAAATGCCCTTAATGTGATACTTTCTCTGGTACCAATCTATCATTTTTTCAAATTTGTTTCACCTATCATCTCCTCTATTACATATGTATGGGCATTGTGTGGATAATATGCATGTGTATGTGTGTCTTTGTGTGTTTAAAACTTACCTGTAAGCTTATTATTAGAGGCAATAATAACGTGGAAATAAAAAACCCCAATATACAGAGGGTGCAAAAAATGCATACATATTTTAAGAAAGGAAAAATCTCTATTAAAATTATAATACTCAAGTCATGTTTGACTCCTGCAATTATAAGAAGTGCTCAGCATGACTTTTATTCATTTTTTGTTATCAGTATATATTGAATATTACACTGTTAATACAGTTTGTTTCCTTTCTTAAAATGTATATACATTTTTTGGCACCCTCTGTATATACATCTCAGCATGACTAGATGATCAAAAACAAATGTATCTGTATAAAGTTAACATGGTGGGCATGGAAATGTGCCACATTCAAAGAGGGTTCTGCTGCTACGATCTGACAACTTCATCATGGATTGCTTCACTGTAGAGAACGTCCTTCATCATGGGTTGCTTCGCTATGGAGACCTTCATCTTGAAGAATCTGCCTTTCCAGAAACACATCCGGTAACTGGCCATATCTGTCCAATGCAGGACAACTCTGATGGACTCTTTCAACTCTAGAGCTTTTGTTCTAGTTCATTGTGGTTGTTAGGCCTCCATCATAGCTGACTTCCTCCTTCTGCCTAATCCTACCTCTCCCCTTGCTTTCTAAAAGTATTGATCCCAAAAGTGTTCCAAATAATCATTCTTAACACAGAACATTCCTCCAGAGTCTTTTCCCAGGGAACTCAAACTGCAGTAGTTTGTTTATATTTTTATTATGGCTCTTATCTCTTTATGTTTTGTTTATATACATACGTGATTCTTTTCTTGAATGATGATTAGCTTTAGGGCAAGGACAATCTTTGTGTTTACAGTATCTAACACAGCAATGGCCTTTTAGGTTTCAGAAGGAGATCTATACATATATCTGTCAATATATCTGTATATGTGTGTATATATATATTATATATTATATATAATACTAGTTAAATGAACAAATTTATAAAATGTAAAAATTGTTTAATTTAGTGTTTCAAAGATTTTATTTTAAATGTGTTCCAGCTTTCAGATGAAATGAAGACAGAGAAGAATATAGAGGTAATTAAATTTTCTTTTCTCCCCAATTATATATCATAAGTATTATGTGGTGCTAAAAGAATGTTTATAATGACATAACTATATCTATAAATATACATAGGGGTATCAAAGGAAAGAGTTGAGAACAGGTATAGAAGCTTTCTCTTCCTTCCCAGTTCACATTTATTTATATGTAGTCTAGCTAAAATTCTTGATCATTTGAGTTTTATGTCAAAATTAATTCTGAACTATGATTGTGTTTTGTTTTTGGATTCCACATATGTCCATGCTAGGGCTCTTATACTGAGGTTTTTTTCTCAGGTAGGATATATATTTTTTACTTAATTTAGTAAAAAAAAAAGACAAATAAATATGTCAGTAAATGATAGTTAAATATTTATCTGTCTTTTGTAGTCATATGAGACTATTCTTTTAAGAAAAGTGAAATCATTACTGTTCTATGATATTTTCATCTATCTAGGGTTGCAACTTCACAGGATTCAAAATAAATGAGCTTACTCAACTACCCAGACATCTGGATGCTGAACGAATATATCTGTTTATTTTAAAAACCCATAACTTTGATGTATGTAAATATTTTTCTATTTTTATTGAATAATGACTTTGAGAGCACCTGTGATTTAATGAATTAGTCCTTTATTTAAAGCTAGGCCAAATTAGGTGTTACACAAGATTTGATCCTTTGGGCTTTAAATTTGACAGGAAAGACCACTAATTTCTAACACTCTAATTACCAAAAGAGAATATATGGTTCTGTGTTACTGCCTCAGGAGTCTGAAATAGCTACTGTGCACTGGCATGGCATGTGACTGTAACAGATATTTTTTCCCTTTTTGTACTTGCTATGTTGCCTCAGGATATTTCAGTGGGCTTATTTTGAAAGCCTGAAATAACTTATGAGACTCCTCCATTACCATATTGGGAGTTCCTTTTGAGCTTTCAAGTCTCCTGGGGATCTTGGGGTAGTATCCCCTACAGGGTAAACCAAATGATGAAAAACTGCAAATGGAAGGGTAACTAGAGAAATGGCCAATAATTTCCAGGGATAGGATGAGAGTCAGGTGGTTACTTGGTAAAACTAATTATTTTACCCTCTCTAATTTAATTTTCTACTTTTTATGTTTATGCACTTTACTTATATTCTTTGTGATTAAATAGTATAAAATCTAACTTGAAGCTGTTACCAATGTATTTGTACAGAGTGGCCTGCAAAAAGGAAGTGACCCCATAGAATACACAATAAAGAATTTTTAAAATTTTGTATGATGTCCTTTTATAAAATTTGAACTTGAGGAACAGGAATTCATATCCATGGGTTTCATTTTTAAAAACCTTGGATTCTGGCTGAGCAAGGTGGCTTACACCTATAATCCTAACATTCTAGGAGGCCATGGCAGGAAGATCCCTTGAGGTCAGGAGTTCAAGATCAGCCTGAACAAGAGTGAGACCCTATCTCTACTAAAAATAGAAAAAATTAGCTGGGCATTGTGGCAGGTGCCTGTAGTCCAAGCTGCTTGGAAGCCTGAGGCAAGAGGATTGCTTGAACCTAGGACTTTGAGGTTGCTGTGAACTAGGCTGATGCTACAGCACTCTAGCTTGGGCAACAAAGTGAGATTCTGTCTCAAAAAAGAAAAAGAAATCTTGAATTCAACTGAAACTGAATTTTAAAAATATCGTGAAGAAGATAAAATCATCTGTTGAATCTGCATATTTAAAGCAAAATTTATGATTTCTTATAGTCAGAGTAAATAAATTTAACCTTCTGTAACAATTTTGATCAATTTTCTGCCTAGGGAATATACTGTGTTTAGATAGATTCATGACAGAGTCTGACTGAAATAGAGTTTTGTGATTTTTGATTGTTGGTATTTGTCTTCAGTGGCAAAGGGAGGAAATTGTGATATATATTTTACATTTTTGCCATTCGTGGTCTGTCCTACATTGTCCTTTCAATAGATACTAGCCAAGTATGGTTATTGAGGATATAAAATGTTGTTAGTATGCCTAAGGAGCTGAAGTTTTTATTTTAATTTATTAATATACAAATCTAAAAACTAATGCTTGATTCATTTATTTAAAGACTTTCAATTATGTTTGGAACAAAATGACAACTATAGATTTTATGAAGTCTAAATATTGATCTAGTATTTCTGATGAAAATCTGGTGTTCAAATCAAGATTTACTATAAGTATAAAACATGTACCGTATTTCAAAGAACTTATACCAACAAAGTAAATTACTTTATTAATAATTTTACGTTAATTGTATGTTGAGATATTTTATTTGGTTAAATGAAATATTTTATTAAAATTAATTTAACTTTTTGCTTCTTACTTTTTAATGTGACTAGTAGAAAGATTAATATTACATAGTGGCTTATGTTAAATTTCTGTTAGGTGCTACTCAACTATAACTATTGAATACATAGTCTTTATAAAGCCTATTTACATTAACATATTTTGTAATGTATTTCAATTTGATTTCACATGTCTTTTTTCCATAGGAAAGAGCTCTTAAAGTCTGGAAGACTCATTTTCTCTCAGAAGCTTCCATTGCTCTTTTGCATGATTCCTTTTGGTGGTGGTTTCTCTATAAATTTAAGGTATGATATTGTTAAAAATTTCTTTGTTAAAAGTTAATCTATAGCATAATTAATTTTCCAGCAGAGGTAATACTGATACAAAAATGTTTTCCTGGATCCTTTTTTAGAGATCAGACTTTGAGCATTTCATACATGTTAGAAATCCTTTTGGAAGTCTAGACTACTTTCAGTGTAATTAAGACTTTAATGTAGATTTCAAAGATCTTGGATCTTTATTAATCAGAAAATATTAGTGAAATAAAACACTGGAGTAAATAATAAAGTCATACTTTTACACAATTCTGTAATGATAAACACTAAACAGAAAACCCACTGCAAATCAGTGATATTGAAGGGGGATCTACTTGGAAAATAGTCTATAGATTAAATAAAAGAGGGTCTTTGTTTGATTCAGTACGGTGAAAATTCTGATTAAGATTAAACAGATGAGGAGGGAATATCTAGGATGCAAAAAGAAAAGGGAAATAAGGAAAAAAAACATTGTTTGACTAGACCACAATACAGTAAAGACCCTTAATATTTTTAAAAACTACCTTTAAAAGACCTTGGCTCCTCAAAAAATGTAAAAAACTAAAAGGTGCATCATTTTCACCCATGTGACACAAAAGAAAGACATTTAACCTACAAAGTTGCAATTTTCTTTCAATTTCCAGGCAAAGAATGTTACTAGGAATAAAGTAATTGTATAATGATAAAATGGTCAATTCATCAAGATGACATAGCAAGCCTAAATATTTATGCACCTAATAAAAATATTTCAAAACACATTTAATAAAAACTTTTAATATTTCAAGGAGAAATTGACAAGTAACTAGATTTCACCACCTTACTCTCAATTAGTAGAACGTACAGAAATTTAGTAATTCAGTAATGATACAGCATGATACGGATGACTTGAGCAACACTGTCAAACAACTTGACCAGAGTGCCCTGATCCAGTGTAGTGCAGGAAACAACCAAGGCTAATATGTGGTTAACACAGGGAATCCACAGCTGAGTCCTGAGGGGTGGGACTGATTAAACATCACTGCAGTCTTTGTTCTGTGATGCTGTAATGACATAGATGGATAATTTATAATGAACAGAAATTTATTAACTCATGAAGCTAGGAATTCCAAGATAGGGAGGCAGCATATGACAAGGGCTTTCTTTCTGCATCAACCTATAGTAAAAGGCAGAAGGCAACAGAGACACAGAAGTAGAAAGAAAAATGAACAAGAGACAGCAATGCCACTTCCACAATAACAACAATAACCACAATAACTCCTCTTATAATAGGATTAATCTATTCATGAGGCCAATGCCCCCAAGATCCAAACTTCCCATTAGGTCTTTCCTCCCACCACTACTGTCTTGGGGATCAAGTTTCCAATATGTGAACTGAAGAGAACACATTCAAACCATTGCACTACCTAACAACAGCAGAATACATATTTTTCTCAAGTACACATTAAAAATTTACTAAGATAAGCTATTTTCTGACCTATAAAAACATCAAGATAAATTTGAAAAAATTTAAGTCATACAAAGTATGTTTTAAGATTGAAATAAAATTATATTATAAATTAATATAAGATCTGAAAAATTGGGCAGCACCTATGGCTCAAAGGAGTGGAGCGCCAACCCCATATACCAGAGGTGGTGGGTTCAAACCTGACACTGGCCAAAAACTGCAAAGAAAAAAAGAAAAGAAAAGAAAAGATCTGAAAAATCTCCAAATAACTAGAAGCAAAATAACATACTTCTTAGCTGCCATGGATCAAATGAGAAAAATTATAAATCATTTTGCACTGAATGAAAATTAAAATGGATTAGAATTCAAGAGCTATAACTTAAATAGTACTTAGGAAAAAAACTCAAAAATGCCTTTATTAGAATACAAGAGAAAGTTCTCGAAAACTGTGACTTCAGCTTCTGCCTTAAGAAGCTAAAAAAAGAAGAAAAAATGAATCCTAGAAAAAACAGAAGAAAAAATAATAAAGATCAGTTTAGAAATCAATAAAATGACAAAAAGAAGAAACTAGAGAAACTCAAGGAAGCCAAAAAAAAATGCTTCTTTGAGATTTCTAAATACAATGTAATTCAAGAGGAATTGAAAGCCTGTGTTTTACTGAGATTATCCATAGCAGAAGCGAAATACAGATACAGCTCAACACTTGATTTAGTTGACTCAAGTCCTTAAAGACTTAGTAAAAGAAGAGGAATGCCTATTCCTAAGCATAAGTATTATTTACCTCACTTTCTAATGATCTGTCAAACATACCCAACTCTCAAACAGAAATTATATAAAAAAGAAACAGAATTGCTGGGTTGTTGAGTATGAAGATAATCAGCTTTATGAGGTAATATCAAATTGTTTTCCAAAATGTATATACAATTTTATACTTCCATCATTAATGTATAAAACTTCTCATTGTTCCTAAACAACCAATAGGTCAAGGAAGAAATCAAAAGAAAATACCTTGACAGAGATGAAAACAAAAGCACCACATACCAAAACTTACAAGATGTGACATAAGAAGTTCTAAGAGGGAAATTTAAAGGTGTAAATTATTATGTTAAGAAAGAAGAAAACCAGAGCAATTAAGAAGAGAAAGAAGGAAGGGATTCTAATAGGAAAGGAATAAGTGAAATTGTCTGTTTGCCAATAACGAGATATTTGTTAGGAATATGAAATGAATTTAATAAAGTTGTAGAATACAAAATCAATATTGAAAAATCAGTGGCATTTCTATACACTAACAATGACCTATCAAAAAAAAAAAAATACACACCTATGGAGCATATTGCAAGGGTACAAGTCAAATCTATTGAGTGTAGAATATAAATGTCTTAACACAACAATAAAGTAAATGAGGCAAAATCTATATTAATTAGTTTGATGTAAACACATCAAATTATATAAAAAAACAACACATTGTACCCCACATATGCATAAATGTATTCATGATCTATGTGTATATGACTAATAAAAAAATAAAAACAAATCAAGAATGCAATCCCTTTTATTACAGCAACAACAACAAAATAAAACACTTAGGCATAAATTTAACCATGAAGGTGAGAGATCTGTATAATGGAAACATAAATCAATGATGAAAGAAATTGAAGATGACACAAATAAAATAGAAAGATATTCTGTTTTCATAAATTGGAAGAATTAATATTATTAAAGTGTCCATACTATCCAAAGCAACCTAAGATTCAATGCAATTCCTAACAAAATTCCACTGATGTTTTCACAGTACTAGAAAAAAGTTCTAAAATTTATACAAAACTACAAAAAATCTCCAATAGTCAAAGCAATCTTGGGCAAAAAGAACAAAGCTGGAGTTATCATACTACCTGACTTCAAAAGATATTACAAAGTTATAGTAGTCAAAATAGCATGGCTCTGTCATAAAATAGACACATAGGCCAATAGAATAGAATGGAGACCCCAGAAATAAATTCACCCATTTCTGGTCAATTGATTTTCAACAAGTTACCAAGAACACATAATGGAGAAAAGACAATCTCTTCAATAAATGGTGTTAGGCCAACTAGATATTATATGCAAAAAACTGAAATTGGACCCTGTTTTTTACCATATGAAACAATCAATTCAAAATGAATTAAAGAATTAAATGTAAGACCTGAAACTATACAACTATTAAAAGAAAACAGGGGAAAAGCTCCATGACCTTGGTCTTCTAGGCAGTGACGTTTCCAGATATGAAGCCAAAAGCATAGGCAACAAAAGCAAAAATAAATAAATATAATTGCATTAAACTAAAAAGCTTCTGTATACTAAAGGAAATAATGAAGAGTGAAGAGTCAACCTACAGAATGAGAGAAAATACTTGCAAACCACACATCTGATAAGAAGCTAATATCCAGGATATATGAAGAATTCAAGTAATCAATAGCAAGAAAATAATTAGCTCATTTTAAAAAAGGACAAAGTTTTATGTATATATAAATAGTATTAATTTTGGAAAATATAGAAGTTCCTCAGAAAACTAAAAGTAGAATTACCATATGATCCAGGAATCCCATTTCTCAGTGTATATCCAAAGGAGTTGAAATAGGTATGTTGAAGATATTCATTTAGATTAGAGGAATAAATTTTAGTGATTTATTGTACTACATGATGACCACAGTTAATAATAATGTATATTTAAAAATTGCTAAAGAATATATTTTTAGTATTATCACAACAAAATAAATTGTCAGGTGATAGATACGTTAATTAGGTTAATTAGGTTGGTTGAATCTAGTGTATATACATAGATAAAAAAATCACATTATGCCCCATAAATATATAGTCATTATTTGTTAACTGAAAGTATAGAAATAGTTTAAAGTGACCAAAGGACCTAAACAGATACTTCTTAAAAGAAGACATACAAATGGCCAACAGGTGTGTGAAAAATGCTTAACTGGTAATTAAGGAAGTACACATTAAAACCACAATGAGATATCATCTCACACATGCTAGAATGGCTGTGATCACAAAGATGAAAGATAACAAGCCTTGGTGAGGAGGATGTGAAGAAAAGGGAACTCATATACACCGTTGGTGGAAATATAAATTACTATACCTAATATGGAAAATGGAATGGAGGTTCCTCAAAAAATAAAAATAGAACTGGGTGGTGCCTGTGGCTCAAGGAGTAGGCCCCATGTGCCAGAGGTAGTGAGTTCAAACCCAGCCCTGGCCAAAAAAACTGCAAAATAAATAAATAGATAAATAAATAAATAAATAAAAATAGAACTACCATTGATCCAGCAGTCCCACTTCCAGATATATATCCAAAGAAATTGAAATCAATATGTCAAATAGACATACTCCACACCCATGTTCATTGCATTATTCACTATAACTAAGAAAATGAATCAACTTAACATGTCTATCAATAGATGAATGGAATTGTGGTATAAATACACAATAGAATATTATTTGGTTTTAAAAAGAAGAAAATCCTGTCACTTGTGACATCATGGATAAGGATGAACCCAGAGGATGTTATGTTAAATAAAATAAGCCAGGCACATAAAGACAAATATTACATGATCTCACTTTTATGGGGAATCTAAAAAAAATCAGACTTGTAAAGTACAGAACTTTCTGTCTTGTGTAACTTTATTTTGTTTTCTTTATATATGTTAAATATAGATTGTGTAGTTGAAACATTCTTATTTTCTTAAATGTGTTATATATATAGGATCTCGTTTAATTCTTGCACAAACCTGTATCTTGGAACAACTGCCTGTTACATATTGTAATTCTCGCACAGCTGAGAGAAAGTCGGATCCCACTTCTGATGCAGTTAATCAATAGTAATTTATTATAAATTTGATACACCTGCACAGGGGGCTGTTGCCTCTAAAAAGCAAGCAGCAGCAAATGGTAAATTCAAGGGGTTTATATACTGTAAATATTGCTGAAGCAAGCAAACTTGTACAAAAGCTAAATCATTGTGGTTAGCACAGCTCAGCACAGCTCAGGGGTCACAAGGTAAGGGGTACATCATAAGGGGTTACACAACTCAGGGTGGGGGTACTTGCTGACTTAGCTCATTTAAGCAATTACATTGGGGTTACAAAGTTCAAAACAGGGTTACATATTACCTCATAGGGTCATAAAGTACATTCTCTCATAGATCACAGGAGGAGGGTCACATAATTCAACACAAATTTCCACAGAACTCCAGGCTTTCCACCAAGGGCTTAACCCCTCCCTTTCTCTCTTCCTTATCTTTAAGCTTCTCCACCCTTGAAGGGGCTGGGACCAAGAGACTCAGGAAAAGTCTCAAGGGTAGGGGCCTTGTTCCCCACTGGTCTTAGCGGGGAATCAAGGAGTCTGGGTAATCACAATGTGTGACCAAGAATTTCTATTTACATAATAATTATTGTTTTTACTGTTATCTTCTTTCATAAAATCGTGAAATAGATATGAGAATTTTATGTGGAGTTAGATACCTGGATTCTAGTCTGTCTCTTGATTACTCAACTGGATAAACTTAAATAATTCTCTAACTTTTCTGAGCACTAGTGTAGTCACTGAGGTAGAGGGAAAGCTAGGTGACATATAATTTCATTTCATGTCTAAAATCCTATGTAATGGCTTGGTGCCTGTGGCTCAAGAGGTTAAGGCACCAGCCACATACACCTGAGCTGGTGGGTTCGAATCCAGCCTGGTCCAGCTGAACAACAATGATGGCTGCAACCAAAAAATAGCTGGGCGTTGTGGTGGGCACCTGTAGTCCCCACTACTTGGGAGGTGGAGGCAGGAGAATTGCTTGAGCCCAGGAGTTGGAGGTTGCTGTGAGCTGTGATGCCACGACACTCTACCCAGGGTGAGAGCTTGAGGCTCTGTCTCAAAAATAAATTAATTAATTAATTAATAAAAATAAATAAAATCCTATGTATTAATGAATTCTTGGTCCTTTGATTTTCTAATTATATATAAGACTGCTACTAAATTTGATAATTTTTATCTTTTCTTTTTTTTATTGGTGATTCATTGAGCGTACAAAATGTGTCACACACAAGACCTCACCCCCTCCCTCCTTCTCTCTCTCTGTTTTCCCCTTTTCCCACCCTCCATTGTGTCATTAATTGCTATTAATTGTCCTCAAATCAAGTCAAATACATAGGATTCATGCTTCTCCATTCTTGTGATGCTTTACTAAGAATAATGTGTTCCACTTACATCCAGGTTAATACAAATGCTGTGAAGTCTCCATTTTTTTAATAGCTGAATAATATTCATGTTATTCATGTACCACAGCTTGTTAATCCATTCCTGGGTTGGGGGTCATTTAGGCTGTTTGCACATTTTGGCAATCGTAAATTGAGCTACAATAAACAGTCTAGTACAAGTGTCCTTATAATAAAAGGTTTTTTTCCTTCTGGATAGATGCCAAATAATGGGATTTCAGGATCAAACAGGACATCTAGCTTGAGTTCTTTGAGCTTTCTCCATACTTCCTTCCAAAAAGGTTGTATTAGTTCACAGTCCCACCAGCACTGTAAAAGTATTACTTTCTCTCCACATCCACGCCAGCATGTGCAGTATTTAGATTTTGTGATGTGGGCCGTTCTCACTGGGGTTAGATGATATCTTATGGTGGTTTTGATTTGCATTTCTCTGATAATTAAAGATGATGAGCATTTTTTCATATGTTTGTTAGCCATTCATCTGTCTTCTTGAGAGAAGGTTCTGTTCATTTCTTTTCCCCTTTGATATATGGGATTATTGGCTTTTTTCATGTGGATTAATTTCTCTATAAATCCTAGTTATTAAGCTTTTGTCTGATTCAAAATATGCAAATATCCTTTCCTAATGTGTCGGTTGTCAATTTGTTTTGGTTGTTGTCTCCTTAGCTGTACAGAAGCTATTCAGTTTAATTAAATTCCATTTGTTTATTTTGGTTGTTATTGCAATTGCCATGGCAGTCTTCTTCATAAAGTCTTTCCCCAAGCCAATATCTTCTAGTGTTTTTCCTATACTTTCTTTGAGGATTTTTATTGTTTTATGCCTTAAATTTAAGTCCTTTGTCCATCTTGAATCAATTTTTGTGAGTGAAGAGAGGTGCGGGTCCAGTTTCAGTTTTTTTGCATATGGATATCCAGTTCTCCCGACCATTTATTAAATAGGGAGTCTTTCCCCCAGTGTATGTTCTTGTTCGATTTATCAAAGATTAGGTAGTTATAAGTTGTTAGTTTAATTTCCAGGTTTTCTATTCGATTCCAAATGTCTATGTCTGTATTTTTGTGCCAGTACCATGCTGTCTTGACCACTATAGCCTTGTAGTACAACCTAAAATCTGGTATACTGATGCCCCTGGCTTTATTTTTATTACTAAGAACTGCTTTAACTATGCGGGATTTTTTCTAGTTCCATACAAAATGCAGAATCATTTTTTCCAAGTCTTGAAAGTACAATTTTGTTACTTTAATAGGAATGGCATTGAATCGGAAGATTGCTTTGGGAAGTATAGACATTTTAACAATGTTGATTTTTCCCAGCCGTGAGTATGGTATGTTCTTCTATTTGTTAATGTCATCTGCTATTTCCTTTCTTAGGGTTTCATAATTTTCTTTATAGAGGTCCTTCACCTCTTTTGTTAGGTATATTCCTAGGTATTTCATTTCCTTTGAAACTATGGTGAAGGGAGTTGTCCTTAATTAGTTTCTCATCTTGGCTGTTATTGGCATATACAAAGACTACTGACTTGTGGACATTGATTTTATATCCTGAGACATTATTGTATTTTTGATGACTTCCAGAAGCCTTATGGTTGAGTCTTTGGGATTATCTAAGTATAAGATCATATCATCAGCAAAGAGGGAGAGTTTGACCTCCCTTACTCCTATTTGGATGCCCTTTATTGCCTTATCTTGCCTAATTGTATTGGCTAGAACTTCCAACTATGTTGAATAGTAATGGCAACAGAGGACAACCTTGTCTGGTTCCAGTTCTAAGTGGAAAAGCTTTCAGTTTAGCTCCATTCAGTAAGATATTAGCTGTGGGTTTGTCATAGATAGGTTCGATCAGTTTAAGAAATGTGCTGCCTTTGCCTATACTCTTCAGTGTTCTAATTAGAAAAGGATGCTGCTGGCTCGGCGCCTGTGGCTCAATCGGCTAAGGCACCAGCCACATACACCTAAGGTGGCGGGTTCGAATCCCCAGCCCGGGCCCGCCAAACAACAATGATGGCTGCAACCAAAAAGTGGCCAGGCGTTGTGGCGGGCGCCTGTGGTCCCAGCTACTTGGGAGGCGGAGGCAGGAGACTCGCTTGAGCCCAGGAGTTGGA
>CAUYQV010095018.1:0-29003 GCA_963574575.1 Galagoides demidoff
CTCCTGGGCTCAAGCGAGTCTCCTGCCTCCGCCTCCCAAGTAGCTGGGACCACAGGCGCCCGCCACAACGCCCGGCCATTTTTTGGTTGCAGCCATCATTGTTGTTTGGTGGGCCCGGGCTGGGGATTCGAACCCACCACCTCAGGTGTACGTGGCTGGTGCCTTAGCTGATTAAGCCACAGGCACCGAGCCCCCTCTCCTCTTTCAAAGTGATGAGACACAGGAAGCAAAAAGGTGGTTTGAGGACTTCAATGAAATTGATAAAAGCCATACTTTCTTAGGAAAAAATGCAGCTGAACCTTGGCCAGGTGATAAGGCATTACAAGAAGGTCAAGGTATTAAAAGCTTCCAGTAAAAGCCTCAGGATAAGAAAGGCTGCCAGTAGTTTCTGAGGAAAGACCAAGGGGTTGGAGATTTTCGACACTCTAACAAGAAATGAAAATCTGGAACTTTTACTTAAAGGAAAAGTAGAGTTACCTTTACACAGTGATGGCTAATAATCACAAACCAGAGGGATAAGGAAATTAGCCTGAATGTAGATTTCTGTACACAATTTCTTTGCGTGTTGTAAGTTGAGTATCATTTCTACAACATTCTTTCTAGTTTGTAAGTTGTATTTAGTTATTTGAATTTCTGTTTTCCTCAAATAGATTCTCAAAACTTTTTCTGCATCAGAATTTTTGTAAAATAAAACTTTTCAAAAATAGAGATTCCTGATTCAATGAACATACAGTTGGGTTCAGGAGTGTTTTAACAAGGTAAAGGTCAAGTGATATTTCACTTCTGAGAAGCTACTCTTATGGTTTATGTCCCAAGTTGTCCTGGATCTACGCAACTGGACCAAGGAATCGCCACCTACTGGAAATTTACCAAAATGAAGGGCACCATGGGAAGGAGGTTGGAGAAATCAGTGTAGTGATTTTGTCATTTAACTGTGATGTCAAGTTTTAAAGCTGATTTGGCCTGTTCGAATTTAAAACACTCAGAGAATAAAAAGAGGTTTGAGTGATATTTACAAATTCCATCCCAAAAGTAATGCAGAAGGAGTAGATTCGTGCAGTGGCTAATTTAGTGTCAAGTTTCAGCTCCCAAGGCACATGGTAACAGGACACAGGACGCAGGCTAAAAAGCAACAGAAACACGTTTTATCTACTTTTTGATTCTTCCTGAGTCTCTCTGCAAGTAGTGGCCTGATAATGAACTTCAAGCCAGTTTGTTAATGCCTGAATGAAGCTGTCGCGATTTGGCTGCCAAGCTGTCTTGCCCGATTTGCACACCTCTCCGAGTCAGGCCTACCCAGACCTGCCTCACTAGTTCAAAAGTATGTTCTTCCAGTTCAGTAGCAACCCCGTCCTCATTCGAAAGGATATGGGAAGAAGATTAGATTGAATGAAAGAAACCCTGTACCGGACAGCATTTCAGCCCCTCCCAAATACACACTGTAACAACGAGAAGGAGGAGGAGGTCTGCGTGAAGCAGCTTCCTCCAGTGGGGAGAGGTCTGATCTGGGGAGTCAGACATCTCCTTACCGACCTCCCAGCTCCCTGTTCATCAGGAACAGCCATGGCACCAGGCATCCAACCCTTGCAAGAAGCAGCTGCCTTACAGCTTTAGAAGGCTTCAGACAGTAATTTGCATGACCAAGGGCAAATTACTTAGCCTTTCTAGGCATCACTTTCCTCCTCTATTAAAGGGGCTTTCTTACCTTCCAGGGTTGTGAAAATTCGAGATAATGTATGCCAAATGCCTGGAACATAATAGGTGTTCAATAAATAGTAGTTACTCTTTTATGCATGAGCCTTGAGCTAATGTATGTGTGAGCATTTCGTTATTAATTAGAAGGTAAATGAAAGCTGGCTGGTGGGAATTGCATTTGACCTTTAGCAAATTATTTCATTTAGATGCGCTGATGCAAAACTATCACATCTTATGAAGAAAGATGAAAATAAATCTGGCTGACAAAAGATATTTTAATAAATACTCAATCTCCCTCCAATATCCTCTTAGTCCAGGCCACCCACCTTAATTTGTATGCCGTCCGCGGAGGCCTTTGTGCCTCTCCTTCTCTTGTCCTGTAGTCGATCACCAGCAGATCAGGGGTGAGACTCAGCTCTTAGAAGCCTATTTGAGCACCAGCATCTAGCGACTGGTCCAAAAAAAGGAACCCCCAGTGCTTTGTTTTCCCTCCCAATAAGCTGGGGTGCGGTAGAGGTGGTAGAATCTGTCTCAAATATTCCTAAGCCAAGTCCAGCCAAGCTGGCATGTCAGGATACAGAGGCCTGATGAGTTTGTCCCTCCATGTGCCCGCTGTATTGAAAGGCAAAGAGAGCCCGCTGCACACCACATAAAAGACTTGAGAAAGGGCCCCTCTGTGAGAGTCAATTTGCCTACAGAACCGTCGTCTATTACAGGAAGAGCAGCACTCTGTCCTAGCTGATGAGAGGACAAAGAGGAGAGAAAATGACAAGGGCTTGCTTCGCCCAGAAAGAGAAGGAACACATACACGCTTCGTGACCTCGTCTTGGACATCCTTGGAAGTCCCCTTACATGTGGAGTTCTGAGACCCGACAGATGAATGGGAGACAAAGGAAGGAGGGTTAATGAGAGGAGGAGGACCGAGAAGGCGTTTCTGTGGAGGAGGGCAAGGCATGAAAGAAGAGGTAGGCCGCGAGAGGTTAAGAGGGACTAAGAGGCTGTTCTTCAGGGAAGAGTCGGTGACAGAGGACTGACTGACAGCAGCTGGGAAGAGGAGAGCCGAGTCTATCGCACTTAAAAAAAAGAGCTAAAAAAGAAAAGAAAGGAGAGCTGTAACAGGGAATCAGTGCTGATATGTCCTATCGGAAAAGGTTGCAGAGCCCATGACTATAAGAAAAGAGATTTGGGTTTTTCACATGCAAGTCTCTCCTGCTGAATAACATGCGGGTAAATGGTGCGATCAGGGCCTCCTCTTCAGTTTCTCTGTCTCTCAACCTACCTGGGAGGAGGATATATTAGAAAGTCCAACCCAATGAACTTTGCAAAAAGCCTGTGATTAGCTTTGGAAGGCTCCAACTGTGCAAGCAGCCAATATAATAAGCTCACATGTTGTGACTGATTACAGCCATTATCATGCCTGCATATTTCTGCCTTCTAATGCCCACAGAGGAGCGGGAAGAAGACTCGGGGAAACATCTTCAGGACTGGTTTATTAAGCTAATATACCAAGCATTGCCCATTTGGAATCCTGAGAAGCCATCAAGCCCTTTGAACTTAGCACTTCCATCAAAAATCATCTATTTTAAATAATGATACAGTGAATTTTAGACGGCTTTTTATTCTAGGACCTCAAAATACATTACTATTATTGCTGATTCTTAGCATTTGGAAGATGGTATTACATTAATTTTCTAGATGGTTAAACTAAAGCATCTAATGGTGAAATGCAAAATCAGCAGCAAAAGAGGACTTTATAGAGGACTTAGGATCAAGCTCTTTCCATTCATCTACATAACTATATTTACTGTGCACATACTAATATCCAGATGAACGATTATGAGCTAGGAACAAGCAAAGATTTTATGAATATCCATTTGTAGAAGGCACTGGTCATGTTGGTAGAAGCCTGACATCTTCCAGATACTTCATAAGTCTGGGAAGGAGCTCACTTTCCCAGTGTCCCTTGCAGCTACAGTGTGGATATGTGACCTGGCTCTACCAATCAGGTGCACCATTGGGCACAGCACACCTATCTAATCTCTGGTACAGAAGTTGCAACAGAGTGAATTACAGTGTCAAGGTCATGATGGTGACAGCAAAGGTTTCCCCATCGGACCAGTTTGACAGCACATTTTAGGCATGTTCCTAGAAATTTCACCTCTAGCCTGGTTCTTCAGCTCTTACAGTGATTTCATAAACTCCTCTGTATCTCTTTAACAAATTTTCTTTCCTGCAAAATTAACCAGACTCAGCTTCTGTCACTTGCATGCAGAATATTCCTGACACATATTCCTTTATAACTCATGAAAGTAGAGATTTATAGATTTATTTGGTACTTTTTGGTAAGTTGAAAACTGATTGTCAGGCCATTTCTGAAACTGAATGTCAATTTACTCCACTCATATTCAGTATTTACAAATATCTAGTGGTTATTGAGTACCTACCATGTGCAAAATGCTGAGCTAAGTATTGTGCGAAATATTTGCTGTGGGCCTGCTGTGTGCTGCATATCACACTGAGAGCTACAGAGGTAAGAAAAAACAGACCAGGCCACTACCCCCTGTAGCTTACAGTCTACAGGAAAAGGCAGATAGTAATTGAGGAATCACACTCAGAACTGCAAAATTTTCACTTTGATACATGATGTGAAGGGCAAAGAAAGCATCCCTGGGAAAACGATACAGCAGCATAAGATATGACTTTGAAAAGGGCGTGCTAGAGTCAGTTGGGAAAGAAACTGGAAGGAAGTCAAAATAGGTGCAGACAGCCTGGGTAGGAGGCAAAGTAAGTAATTCAGGAGGAAGCTGGTAGTAGCTTAGACTAGGCAATTAGGGGTGGTGATACAGGGAAAAAGAGAGATCCAAAACATATTTAAGAAGTAAAATCAAGAGGATGGGGCTCAGTGCCTATGGCTCAACGGCTAGGGCGCCAGCCACATACACTGGAGCTGGCAGGTTCGAACCCAGCCCAGGCTTGCCAAACAACAATGACAACTAGAAAAAAAAAAAAAAGCTGGGCATTGTGGCAGGTACCTGTAGTCTCAGCTACTTGGGAGGCTAAGGCAAGAGAATGGCTTAAGCCCAAGAGTTTCAGGTTGCTGTGAGCTATGACACCACGACACTCTACTGAGGACAACATAGTGAGACTCTGTCTCAAAAAAAAAAAAATCAAGAGGATATGGCAAGGGATTGGATATGGGGAATGCAGTGGGGTCCTAAATGACTTCCAGGTTTCTGACTTAAGCCACTGCACAGATGGTGATGTCCATTCTGCGGGAACACTGGAAGAAAACAAAGTTTCTTTGGGACATTGTGAGTTCAGTCTCAAAATGTGTTAAATAAGTTGCCTGGGATATTAAGGGTCCGGAACTCAGAATAGAGGTCTGCGGATAGAGAAGTCAAAGAGTCCTTGCATAATTGAAGGCATTGTGTGAATGGGATTGCTTAAGAAAGAATATAGCCTGAGAACCAGAGAGGGCCTTGGACTTGTTTTTAAGGAGTGTAAATTGTAGGTCCAAATTTAAGGGAGCCACTTATCAACGGTTGCCAAAAGTCTAGTCTGCCTATAAAACAATAACAAGGTGAGATGCATCAATCCAAGAAACATGTCATGATTCTCCTCCTACAAACTCCTCTACAACAGGGATTACACACTCAGGTGCCTGGCCAGGCTACTACATAGTTAATGAGCCAAGTAGGGCCTGGCCACACAGGAGAGCACATGTCTTGTGTAAAGAGAAGAGATGATTCTGAGCTCAGGCAACTTATTCTTAGATACGATACCTATATCCAAATTCCTCTGTTAAATCCCCCATTGTCTGAAATAACTCCTGTGGTTTTTGTTTACCTGAATAGACCTTTTCTGAATTATATTTAACCCAGATTTCTAGACTCAGAGCCTCATTTTTTGCTTCTAATTTAAAAACAGTCTTCAATTACTTTCCATGATTTTCCCTATGAAAACCACTGATTTTTCTATTTTCAAATGGCATTGGTACCCCTCAGAAGACTTCTCTTCTACTCCAAATATTTTTCCTAGCTTCTAACACTCTGTAAAATTATCTTCCAATGTCTAAAATTCTAACCATAGATGCTCCATTCTAAGACCCCTTCCACTACTCAAATCCATTTTGAAGGAAAAGTTATCCTGGCCTCTTGGTGTGGAATGTAAGGACAAGTGATCAGCTGAACAAAGGGAAATTATCTCCTGGCACATAAGAAAGCTTGAGATTAGGCACCAAGAGAATAGGCTTCAGGAAGAGGGAAGTTTTTAGATGCTGGTGACAGAAGCAAAGAAGGACAGGGTTCTGGGGAAACTGGAAGACACCCTGGGGAACAGAAAAGAGAGAAGGAACAGAAATGTGGGAGCCACTGGCTCTCCGTTAGTTGATGCTGACCTCTGATATTTTTGCCACTCAACACAAGTATTTTTGTCTAAAGGTCTGGCAGACAAGTTTCATTATACACATTCAGATTTTTTTTTTTTTGCCTTCTCAATATTCCAATTCATTGCAAGTACTAATCACAACTGCCAGCTATCGACTAAAACTGATTATGTAGCTGAACTGTATTTATTTCTTAGCATTACAAAACAGGCACACACACCACACACACACACACAATCCAAGTTCTTCCTCCTCTCTTCCCACCTCCTCCACCCCTGAACTGTAAGTATTGAACCAAGAGACGTGAGACAAAGCCCACAGTAAGCACGTGAGGGTGGTAACACGGCCATTGGGTCCTTGTCCTGCTTCCTCTGTACCAGGTGAGTCAACCACACACCACGCCTTGCGTCTCAGCTTCCAAGGCAAACATCTTCCAGGAAATGTTACACAGCACCTGAAATGAGATTACAGTCAAAACATCGTTGGTGTTTTCTGTAGAATCTTTGTCAGTGTAAGGGCTCGCCCCTCCCCCCCCAATTCCCTTTCTGTTGACATTTGGCAGGACTTCTGTCAACAGAAGTTACCTCTACCAACACCTAGCAGAGTGTCTGGCACATGATAAATCCTCAATCCTTGTTTTTGAAAAATCAGAAGAAAGTCAAATGAAAATGAGCCATGTCTAATCTCATAACGAGCTAATACAGCAGCCAGCACCAAGCCTGGAAAGTGCGATGTAAATATTCGCTATTGCCATTATTGTCATTGTCTAGAGTCATTGTTGCTTCTTGTTCACATTCTGGGAACCCAGAAGGCCCTGTCACCTACCTCCCTGTCTCACCCCATCCCTCTTGTTTAAATACTATCATAACTTTCAAAGAAATTTAAACCACATCTCACCCACCTTCACTTACACACACACACCCCTGCCTGAAAGAGCATAGCTTCACTCATGCGTTGCTGATGACTGTGTAATCAGCACGAGTCCCACAGAGGGCATTTGGAAATATCCATCAAAATTACAAATGCATATACCTCTGAACCCAGCAGGTCACATTGGAGAGTTTATCCTAGAGATGATCTCACACCTACGTGGCAGGCAATATGTGCAGGTTATTCGTTGTAATCTTCCTTGAAACGGCAAAATATGAATAAGCCAAGTTTCCATCAATAGGGAACACACTCAATAAACCTTGGTACAAGCACAGAATGGGATGCTGTACAGTAATGAGCCAAAGCTGAATGAGGAAGACCTCTGTGTACTACTTATATAAGGAAATCTCCAAAATCTATTGCTAAGTTTAAAGAGTAGGAAACATAAAAACAATATATAAAGCATCCCAAATTTTGTATCAAAAATCAGCGGATTAAAAATACAATTTCATCTTTCTTACATCAAGAAACTCTGGAAGGATATGGAGGAAATTAAGAGTAGCAATTGCTGTGGGGATGAACAGAGGATTAGGCAGATGGGGTAGAGGTGAGGAGTATGTAATAAACGGAAAACTGTTTACTATAACACTTCATTGTGTATTCAGTATAGATGAGAGAGAGAGACAGAGAGTCGCCTTTCTTACAAGTTAAAAAGAAAACCTGGTCCTGTGACTAAGGAGTTTATCCACCTACCAGTGCTCTATGGTTGAAGTTGATGACCTAGAAGTTTGACCTCCTGAGCTGTCCTGTCCCCCTCTTCCAGACTTCTTCCCCCACCCACTGTGGGCTGCTGCCACCTTTGGGGTGGGGAACTGCCCCTAGTTGGAGCCCTAGGTTGGCTGCTGGAATATGGTCCATTGGGCTATGACCCTATTCCCACATGTGTGTATTCCTTCTGGGGACACAAGAGTATAAATTAAGAAAAATCTCTTGGGTCACAGACTCAATATTATAACTCTTCATTTCTTTGCATTCATTGGTGTAAATTCAGACATTTAATGTGATTTGCAAACAGCTTTATGTGATATAATATTAGAGGTCAGAGGACGTCTCAATCCATCTAAAAATACATAAACACACTGCAACAAAAATCCATTAAAAGTAGAAATAGCTAATCCTTTACATGGGGAGAATAAATAATTCACCTCCAGGCTCTCCCACCATAAATCAGTTGTGCCATTATCAGATGCCAGTGCTGGAATAGGAAAGCAAGTCACCGGTATTAACTTTGGCAATTTTTTAAAAAAGGGAATAGTATTGTATAGTGGTAATATATGAAAATAAATTTTTAAAAAGGGAATGTAAAAAGTAGAGATGAAACATTTACCTTCCTTCCGTGAAGTTCTCAACCCAGACTACATAAAGAGTGAGCTGGGGAGATACCAGTGACAGTTTCATTTCTGCTGAAAGCCTTTGCTAACCTTTTACCCCAGGTAAAGGGTCTCCAGGCTGTGTCTGACTCATACATCAAAGGTTCCAGCAATGCCACATGCCAATCCTCAGACATGATTCAGTCTGGCCCTGCTTGGGCTGGCCCTGCTCTAGCAAAAGGTCAATGGAGAAGATCCAGGCTCCCTCGATTTCAATCAGAGAGGCAGGCAGAGCCAGAGACAGACCACCATAGGACTTGTCCACACCACTGGTCCCCAGCCTCCTGGGACCATCCAAACTCAAGTTCAGATGAGTGCACAAAATGTTCTCAAGGAAAGAACTGCTCCCAACCTGCTGGTGAAACAGAATGAAGAAGGCCAAGGGAAGATCTGGCCAAAAATGCAGCTGGAGTAGAGTCAGCCACTTCAATCCAGATGTCCTCATACAGCAAGATTTTCTAAAACATAGTTAACATTTGCACGGTGCTGGCTGTATGCCAGGGGCCCTTCTAATGGCTTCATCTCCTTAAATCTCCACCACTTCCCTCCATTTTCCTGATGAGAAGACTGAGGTACAAGGTGACTAAGAATCGTGCCTGGGCTCGGAGCTTGTAGCACAGTGGTTATGGCGCCAGCCACATACACCAAGGGAGCCAGGTTTGAACCCAGCCCAGGCCAGCTAAATGACAATGACAACTGCAATAAAAAATAGCGAGGGATTGTGGTGGGTGCCTGTAGTCCCAGCTACTTGGGAGGCTGAGGCAAGAGAATAGCTTAAGCCCAGGAGTTTAAAGTTGCTGTGAGTTGTGATGCCACTGCACTCTACCGAGGGTGACATAATGAGACTCTGTCTCAAAAAAAGAAAAGACTCATACCTGATTTTCTTTAGCTGTGGACCAAGAAGCCCGAGGATGTCTCAGTACTGAGCAGGTTGCCTCTGGGGAAGGCAATGAAAACAGGTAGCCAGAGACACACCAAAAACTGAAGCTAAAGGTGAACAGAGCTGCTTTTGTCTCCCAATAATTGTCATCGTATGAGGCGCTGTTGAGGGTTTGGCAAGCTCTTCTCAGCATCCCCATTCTCAGCAAACCTCATTTGTATCCAGTGGAGGATCCCAGTGAAACGTGGCTGGAGTCAGTACACACCAGGTAATAAAGGGCACCCGGAGGAAGGTGGGACAAGTCCCAGGACAACACAGCCTCAATTAAAATGAACTCCCCCGAATGCTGGCCCCACATAGCACCCCACAACATTGTACACATGAGCAGTGAGAGCACATGAAATTCGGAATAGAAAAGACAATCTTTGTATCAATTACCTGTTGCCACACACAGTTGTGTGACAGTCCCAAAACTCAATGACAGACTTTCTCACTGACACATGGAGTATCTAGGTGCAAACAAACCAGCAAACAAAACACGAGGCCCTTTCCTCATATCACACGCAAAAATTACCTCAGGCTGCATCAAAGACCTGTGTGTAACTATAAAACTTTCACAGAAATCCCAGGGGAAAATCTTCCCAAGCTTGGATTTGGCGCTAAATTCCCAGCTACAACACCAAACGCCCAAGTAGCAACAGCAACCAAAACATCAACGGAACTTCATCAAAATTAAAAACTTTTGTGCATCAAAAAATAGTATCAAGAATGCAAAAAGTCAGCGGGCAGAATGGGAAGGAATATCTGCAAACTATGTATCTGATGAATCTAGTATCCAAAGTATACGACAAATTCTTTCGACTCAACAATAAAAAAAGCCCAGTTTAAAAATGGGCAAGTGACTTGAATAGACATTTCTCAAAAAAAGATCTACAAATGGCCAACAAGCTCGGGAGAGAGAGGCTCAGCGTGTCAGTCACTAGGAAACTGCAAACGGAAACCAGTGAGATGTCGCTTTATATACATGAGGATGATGATGACACATTTTTTTCAGAAGAAAGAAAATCAGTGTTGGCAAGGATGTGAAGAACTTGGAACCCTCTTGCACTGCTGGTAGGAATGTAAAAGGGTGCAGGCACAGTGCCAAAAATTTGGGAAGCTCTTCAAAAAATGAATATGTAGAATCACCATATAACATAGCAATTCCACATCCAGGTAGATACCCAAAATCACTGAAATCAGGTGTTCAAACAAAACCTGTACAGAAATATTCATACTAGCACTGTTCACAATAGCCGAAAGGCAGAAACAATCCAAATGTGTATTAATCGAATAACAAAACGTGACAAATCCATGTAATGGAATGTTATTTCGGCAAAAAAAGAAATGAATACAACACAGATGACCCTCAAAACCATTATGCTAAAGGACTTCAAAGGACACATACAGTATGATTCCAAGCAGGTGGGTGGTTGCCAGGGGCTGGGGCGGCAGGGAGTGACTGCTCAGTGGGTTTGGGGTATCCTTCGGGGGTGATAGCTAATGGTGATGGTTGTACCATATTGCAAATGTACTAAATGCCACTGACTTGCACACTTTAAAATGATTAAAACGCTGAATGTTGTGTGAATTATGCCTCAGCTAAAAGTATCCTTGGTCACATGATCTGTGGGTTGACTGGGGTAAGATAATCTAGTATGAGCCAGCTAGGCATGGCTGTAAGCTACAAACTGGATCCAGCTCTGCTGTCCTCCTCAGGCTAATAGACTGACTGGGGCATGTTCTTCTCTGGGGTGTGTTCTTCTCTGGGTGCAGCTGAAGCACAAGGGGGAGCCCAGTGCACACATAGAAAGCCTTGGTTTGGGTAGTGGCTGCTACCATCCCATTGGCCAAAGCCAAGTCAGACAGCTGAGCTCCAAGACAAAGGGCAGGATGTGCAGCCCACTCCTGGAGCAAGGCCTGCAAGCTGGGTGGCAAAGGACCAAGATAAAGGGGAGGAAAGAACTAGAAAGAATAGCACCATCCCCCCCAGCTCTCCCTGCACAGGAGACCTCATCCTCCATACCATCCTCCCAGGTGGCAAGGATTCTTCCATAGCTTTTCCACCAGCTTTCATAACCTTTTAGAGCAAAGGGTCCTCATCGAAGGAATGTGACCTCAAGGTAACTTGTTGCATTGTAAGAAAACCAATCCAGCTGAGTGTTTATAAAGGTCATTGGACTTTTCTAATACTTAGCAAGTCAAATGCATGGGTTCCGAGGTCATCGGTAGAAAGTCCTTGGTATCAGGACATTTTTCGGTGCTTTACGTCTCCCCTCCTTAGAGATTGGCAGATTTTAAAAGTGACCATCAGTCAAGGGAAGCAGGAGAACATTGTGTAGGAATTTATGGGCTGGTCCTGGAATGGTAGACATCACTTCTACCTACCTTCTATTAGCTGGAATTCAGTCATATGGCTGCAAATTTTACACCTGCAAAGCAGACTGGCCAATGCAATGTAGCTGCTTACCGACAGCCAAGGTGAACTGGTGAAGTGAATGTTTAGCCAGTCTCTGCCCCATTCTATTGCTAAATACTTTTACTTGAACATCCAACAATCTAAAGTTGACTTTTAAGAAGTGCTAATCACTTATTTGTATGTGTGTGTGGCGGGGGGAGGTCTTCAAAGCTGGAGAAACAGCCCTGGCAGCAGCTTAAGGACTTTGGAGGTGGCAACAGCTAGAGGCAGAGGAACAGCAGCAGCATGAGCAAAACTCAGGTGACAGCAACGGAAGCCTGTCTCAGAGTTGGAGCAAAAAGCATGTGAGGTACCAGTGACCCACAAAACGTGGAATCCAAACAAGGAAAGGGAGTGAGGTCTTCGTGACCACTGCTATCACATGGCAAAAGCCTTGAGCTCACTCAGGCCTGGCGTGATGCATCAAGACTGCCATGTGGAGTCCACAGTTCTGTGATCCATCAATGCCTGCTGCTTCAACTCACGGTCTGAATAAATTTCAGGTTGAACAAGCCATGGAATCAAAGTGGTTAGGACACAAAAGTCCTTCTTTCCTTTCTCCTCCACTCCTTCCGCCAACCTTCTACCTCCTTATAGCTGCCCTGCACCCCAGTAAAGGAAAAGCCAGCCAGCGACTCTGTTAACACCTCCAAGGCCAAAGGAAGATGAAATGAATTCTAAAATCATACTTCCAAAACACTCAATGTGCTTCCCTGAGCTGGTAAGCTCTTTATTTCTCTGCAATGACCTCCTCTTCTCCCCTGAAATTTCCAGCGGTTGCCATTTCCACCCTCTCAACTGGGGGCTTTATTATCTTAAGGTGTGAAAAGTTTCTTTGGCAGAAGTCTGCCTGGGAGAGAAATCAGAGTGATTTAAGCAGTGCCCGTGTGTGTTGGAAATGGAAGAGAATCCCCAGCTGACACATCGCAAAGGAAAAATGTAAGCTCAGATGCATTTATTAGGGGAGGGAGAGTATCTGCTCAGCTACTCTCTCCCCCACCCTACTTTTTTTTTTTAACTCAGATGCTATTTTAATGAAAAGCCACCACAAGTCCTCAGCAAATCACAGCTTTGAAGGAAAAATGTCAATCCCTATCAAACTCTAAAGAATTGCTGGAGGTGATGGAAATCTAAGTGCATCCCTTGGTTTCTGTGTCCCCCTCCATCCCTTCCACCTGACCCCCTCCTCCTGCAGCTCGCCCTGAAGCGCAGGCACAGAGCTGCAAATCAAGGCTTGGGGGACAGCCCATCAGACAATGGGAAGGTCTGAGGAAAGGTTAAAGCACAGAGGAAAGTAAATTTATAGACTTAGCATTAAAATCTTAAAGGACCTTAGGAACAGCAATGAATCTGATGTTAGGCAAGGCAGGCGCTGTCAGAGGCCACGGCAGGAAGGCCTGACAAGGGCCATAAATCTAAGCGAGGAGGGGGCAAGAAACAGGCGTCCTTTCAGGCTGAGGCAACGTGATGAAAAGATTCCAACACGGATTTAAAAGAGAGGCAAGGCCACAGAGGCCTGGTGGGATAGAAGCTGACTGAGGACTGCAAATAAAGCATGAAAAGGGCAGCAGATCGCGGGGGTGGGAGAGGGAGCACTTGGGCCCGCAGAGGCCTCCACAAAGGCACTGCAGCGCACTTGGGCTGTGGGGGGACTTTGATCCCCAAGGAAAGGAAGCCAAATAGAGGCGTTTGCTCCATGCTGTATATATGGGATGGGAGGCACAGTAACCTTTCAAGCAACGAGAATCCATGTGGAAAGCCAAGCAGCCCAAGGCAAAAGAAGTGGAGGGATCAGAGGGACCAGAGGGAGCCAGCGTCTGGGAAAGGCAGCCTTGAGCAATGGTTAGACCTCCAGGCAACAGCTCCTGGGGATGTCATTTTGTATTTTCCTTCACTCTTCTGTATGGTTTTGGTTTTCATTTTCTTTCAATGATGCTTTCTGGGGCCCAAGTAAAAATACTTGAAAGAACTCGTTAAAATAAGTAAGACAAGTGCAACTGGAAATAACATACTATGAATTATTATTAAAATACAAAGCTGGAGTGGCCATCTCCTCTGGGCAGTCCCGATGGGAAAAGCAGGCTGCTCACTACCTTGATGGCCAGGCTCGTGCCCACCCCACCATGTCCTAGGGTGAGGCATTGTTTCCTCTGTCTCAGTTTCCCCCAGCAGAAAAGAAGTGGGTAAGCCAGTTTCACAGTTGCAGGAGACAATTAATGGGATGGCGCCTATGGCTCAAAAGAGCAGGGCGCCAGCCCCATATGCCAGAGGTGGTGGGTTCAAACCCGGCCCCTGCCAAAAACTGCCAAAAAAAAAAAAAATGAATTAATGTCATCACAGTGTATTCAGACCCTTGAGATTGAGTCTAACTGTTGATGCAATGACAAGGAAATACACACACTCTCTCTTGAAATGCAACCTTTTCAGTGTTTTGAAATATGAAAATCAAAAACTCATCTGCCTTCTCCGTACGCCTTACATTCTTCTCCACCCCATTTGCTTTCTACACTCTGCATGTCTTCTCTCTTTTTCCTAGTTGCTTGTCTCTTCTTATCAAAATCTCCATCCACTTCATTTTCCCCAGATTCAAACACATGTCCCATTTGCCTTGGAAACTAGAGTGCATCTCACGTGCAATGTCGTTTCGTAGGTGAGTACATATGGTCGTTAATATTCATTAGTTTCTTAAACTATAGTTAAAATAGAAAAGAAAAAAAAAAGCTGTGTTTCCATGGGTCAGACTGGTTGATGAGCAGCTTCTACTTTTAAAGTACCCTACTCTTATTCTATACAGAGTCTGGAGGCTGGAAAGCTCTGTGGTGGTTGATGACTTTCCTGGGACCAACCAAGGAGAGGGAAGTTTATAGACTCCAGCAAAGTGGAGAGATGGTCCTACAGGAGAAATGTAAGCTTCAAAGTGGTAGGCGTTATTATAACCCCCACGAGCAAATTCACCCAAGTATGTTTCCCAAAGACAGTAGTCACCTTTCATATTTGAGACTCACTAGCCCATCAAAAGGATTTCCCTGAAAAGCTATGAATCTTAGACTCTGGAACATAATACATGCCTTCAAATGGTTTTTGTCGCCTATAAAAAAATCAACATGGATCAGGAAAAACCACTGTCATTGACTCAGACCTAGCGTGTACTATCTTAAAACAAAGAGAAAAGCCAAAAATGTCTGTGTAAAAAGTAAAGAATAAAAAAATGAATAAAATAAAAAGATAAAAAAGTAAATACTTCCTCAGATACAAGGACAATCTGATATCTAGGACCTACCACAAGAAATAACTTTTCTTTTCTTTTTTCTTTTTTTTTTCTTAACTCCATAGATCCATAAATAAGTGAACTTAACCTGACTTCTAACTCATTTGGTGAAAAGCTAGTGGACAAGAAGTTTATTTGTAGAACTGGGGTCTTTCAGCAACTCAGTAACAGGCTTCCTGTTTGACTCTGAGCAAGTTATTTAACTACTTGATATCTAAAGTTACTCATTTGTAACATGAGTAAAATAAGATGATAGCTATGTTATTTTTGGCTCTTAGACTGCTCCCAACCTAGAAGGCGTAACTGAATCTTACAGAGGAATTTCACAGAATTAATTAATGAATACCTGCAAATGGTAAAGGACCCCAAGTCACATGCCTACTTCATGGTCTTACCATGACAGAGTAGCTGGGAGTAGCCCCGGTATATCATCACCCTCTCCCCTGAGTCTTCAGTCTCTACTGCCTGGTGTGACCACTCTGTACTTAAGGACACATCTGTCCCTCTACTAGGAAGGCCTGCTTTCTGCCACCCATTAGAGCCCCAGCCACGCTTTTCCTCCAGAATGCATGAAGAAATCCTGTGAACTTGGACTTGTCTGTTCCTCTTCCCTTCTTAACACCCTATAATCTGGTTTCTGTCCATTATCCTACAGGGTTTTGTTTGCATCAAACTCTTTCATGCCCCTATTGACAAATCCTTCTACCAAGGTGTGTTCTTTCTCCTACTTTTTCTAGTGCCATGGTAGTTTATGGCTAGACTCAGAGATGCATTTCTGGTAACACCTTGGCAGAGTCCTTTTCTCCTCCTGCCCAATGGCCACCCCTTCCAATTCTTCCCCATATAGTATTTCCATTAAGTGGTTCGTAATCATGTGGTTTTCCTATCACCTGTATGTACAATCTCCGGCTTCTTCTCCTTGTCTTGTTAGATTTGCAACGTGAATTTTATCCAAGATACTTGTATCAATTAACCATTGTCACACTAATGATGCATAACAAACCACCTTAAAACTTAATGGTATAAAACAGCAACTGATTTTTACCGTGTCTAAATATCTGAGTACTCTGGATGGCTTTATGACCTGGGTCTGACGTGACTGTTCTCAGCTGGGTGTGTTCAGGGGTGTCTGTGCACACATGTCTTAGTGGGTGGATCTCAGATGGCCTCAGTGGGGACAAGAGAGGTGACTTGGCCTTGTTCATGTCATTTCTCACCCTTGAGCAAGGCTTGCTCACACGATGGTAGGGCTACAGAGAGCAAACACAGTGTTCAAGGCTCAGAACTGGCACAGTGAATTCTACCATGTAATTCTAATGTACCAAAGCAAGGTACATGACCAGCCTAGATGTGAAGGGTGGGAAAAAAATCTCTCCTGTTGATGAAGGAGATATAAAACCATATTTTAAGAAATGTATATTCAAAAAGAAAAGTAGATTCAGGAAAGGTAATAATTAGAATCGTTTTTCCAATTTTCTAGCACAGCACCTCCACATAAATGTCCTGCCATCATACACACGTCTACAGCCAAAGAAGGAAAAAGCTAACCTCCTTCTCCGAACTTATTGGAAGTGCTTTCAGCATCACAAGACCCTCCACTTCCTATGATCAGAACCTTAAAACCATAATTCAGCCTACTTCAAAACATCAGCATTGGCTTATATCACATCCCAGCTAAGCTTTGAAATCATTGCCTTACAAATATTTGCATGTCCAGGGGTCCGTGAGTCCCCAAAGTCATCAAGATCAAGACATCACTTTGACCTTCTCCACCTCTTGTAAAAACCTCTGCTCCTAGTCATGCCCCTCAACAAATATTTGTACACATGTATAGGCTGGAATACGTGTCTTAAAAATTAACAGAAGAGGAGAATCAATAGCAGAATGCTAAAAAAATGGAAAAGGAACAACAAAATTAAATGACATAATAGTTGAAATCTAGTTTATCTACATCTTCTAATTGAGCCAACCCCTGAAAAACTCTGAAAATGACATATTAATATTTTCAATTCATTCAATCATGTTGTGTAACCATCTCTGACTACTCTGTAATAAACATGCATAATTGTTGAGAAACTCATTAATCTGGGTCCTGTTGATATGGCTACTATCAAAATTAATCATCTTAAGCCAAGACAGTTTTCCCTTTGCTAAATTCATTAGAGCCCATAAATGAAACGAAATGTGCCGAGATTTTCAGAAGTGTGTTTGAAAATTATAACAAGATCCAAACTTGGTCAATGATTTCCAGAACTAAAGCTTGTCGTGGAGATATACTATCCTACTTGGACTAACAATATGGGACCATTTTTCATGAATTTGCTCATTTTTATTTCTTGCCTGCTGTTCTGCCAAAACCGCCCATGTCCCTTTTAACTCTTTTTTGCCCCATTTCTAGAAGACAAGGACTTTTTCTCCACCACTCTTCTCCTCTCCAAGCTTCCTCACACTGCCTTGGCACATAGTTGGAATTTAGTGAGTATTTACTCTTTATTGTAGTGGCATGGGCCCCATTTCAAATGGACCACCCCTTGTTAGTAAACTTCACAAAGGCACAGACTTGGAGTGGGAAAGTGCAATCCTTTGAACATCTGGAATAAATGCCAAGACTCTGGTCTGAACATTCTCCCCTGGAGATTTCATATTTGTCTCTCTTTGAATTTGTATGTGTGTGGTTGTAGCTATTGTTCTTAAAAAGCCAATGCCTGGTGTTTCTTCTTTGGATTTTAGACTTACAGCCTTAAACTAAATTAACCCATCAACAGTTACCCTCTATTATTTCTTTGGAACTTTGGTTTCCTTTTATTCTTTCCTGTGTCTGCTACACCCTCAAATTCCAGGTCTCAGAGCCAGTGTTAAAGGTCCTTGGAGGAAGAACCTCTCATCTCATTTTTTTTTTTTTTTGAGCATAAATCTAGCCCATCTCCTCTCTGTGTTCTAAGGCTCAGTCATTAACCGCCATATATAATCTCGAATGCTGCTCTCATCTTTATTCTTGCCAGTATCCTATGCCCATCTTGGGGGACCCCTTTGACCTCTTTGGTTTTATTTGACTACTGAAATAGGTCATTGATACTAGTTTCCACTTTCCACTCCTGTATTCTGTATAAATCTAAGCAGAGAATCATAATAACCAACTGAGAGGGGAGAACTGGGTTAGAGAAAGCTAAAGTTCCCAGGTTCTTCCCTTCTGTATCTCCCCATTGGGAAGGGATCGTTCCTAGTGTGTTAACTTCAAGCCCCAGATTTTACAAAGCTCCTTCTGACAGAGCTCACCTTAGCCCTCCTCTTCTCTTTCCCACAAACTCTCAAGGACCTAGAAAGTCTTTTTTCAATCCATACAGACAACGGTTCCACTTATTAGTTTGATTCAATGCCAAGTTACTTTTCTGAAACACTTTCTGTCTGCATTATGAGCCAACACTCCCACCAGAGCTGGCCTGCTTCCTTTCCTCACTGATGGTGTGAAGGGAAAAATAAACCCCCCACACATCAAAGGACAATTCCACCCAGGTCTGTGATTCGTTGAGAGACAATCGCAGGTGTGGTTCTGGCTCAGCTGTTGAGCTCTTCTACCCACCCCCTTCAACCTACAGAATGGAATAAATGGTCAACAGGAAAATTAAGCAAATCAAACAAGATGAATTAAATGCGTTTGTCTTTCCACCGATCATCACATAGTGACGGGGAGCAATTTCAAATCAAGATGGGAGCAGTAGCCAAAACTATTAGTAGGTTGGGAAATGGGGTACATCAGGGGTCAGATTTATTAAACAGCGCTCTTTAGCCAAACTTCTGAAATACTAAACAAAAACAACACTCAGATACATTGAAAAGATCAACCCAAAGCATCTGGTTTCCTTAGCTGGTGCACATAGCAGGAGAAATGTTGGCAGAACATTTGATTACCATAAAAGAGAGAGCTATGCAGAAACCACATTAGAGTAAACTCAACCAAAACAAAGTCAAATGTTTGAACTGTTTTGAATAGATTATGGCGGAGACTTGGAAAAGGGGCTAGACTGGATTAATGAGAAATGCAAATGAACTGGCTCAGAAGCAAACTGGCTTCCCCTGTGATGTGACCCTTTGCCTATCAGATTTGGGGGTGAAGTAAATACCTGTCATCTATAGAACTTCTCAGAGATCCATCACATACACATGACAGGTGGCTTGAGCCAGGCACGTTAACCGTTTCCAGAGAAGTGATAAGTCAGCCTGATGCTGAAGTGTGTCTGCAGAACCCCCTTAACTGCCAGCCCCACCCTCGATGCCTTTCATTGAAGAACTATGGAGCAGCCGGTTTTGATCATTTTGTCCATGGCAAAGACAGTAAGAAACACATTTATTTTGGTAACACACAGCAACATATACACGTATATTTAAACCTATGTATTTGCACATGCTTTTTCCCTGGGTTATATACATGCCTATTCATTGTCTAGGGTTGGCAGCAACCGTCAATCATTCTTTCAGAGTATCCTCTTACGAGCTGTCAACAAAACCTTCCCTAATTTGTGTTCTTGGCATCCAAATCCAACCACCACTGGAAACCAAACTTCTGGGCCTTGGAAAGCCCAGCCCATCCATCTGAACAGGTCTTTCTCAAAGGAACCCTAACCCCCCTGGAGACCCTCCCCTCTGAACCCCTCTTATCATTATTGTGCTAAAAGAGGTTGTTGGGAAACCAATATTAGTTGAGAGTATGCAAGTGGTTCTCATCACGCTCTCCAGACTGAGAGCAAAGAAAGACTCCCATAATTATAGACCTGGAGAGTCAATGAATCAGGAAAATTTTCCCCAAAATTGATGTTAATGAAAAGAATAGGGGGGAAGTAAGAAATGGGGGTTGACAGGATGACCGGGAGTCTTGGTTATGGTTCTGCTTTCCTGTCCGGGGAATGAGAACTGAGTAACAACCTTGCTGATAGGGAGTTATTTTCATGAGAGCACTTTAAACAGGCTGCTGCTTCTCCTGATGGCCAGACTGCCCCAGGCCAGGGAGCCAGCACCACCCACTGCTTCTGCTGCCCAGTGTCTAGGGTTGAAAAATGTGAGGCAGCTGTGGGAGATGAGAGCCAGGCATCCTTCTATTTATTTTTTTTTAACTACCCTGCTGGCCTTGGTGCAGTCGTGCAGTTTTCCACTTACTCGGTCTGCTAATCGGATATCAGTACCTGCCCAGATCTGGTCCATTCACAGGTCCTGGCTACATTTCAAGGATGCCCTAGATACAAGGGGTGCCCGGGTACACTTGAGAACAGAGTTGTCAGTCTTTAGCATGCTTATGAACTACCTAGTAAACTTGATAAAGTATACATTTTCAGACCCAGCCCCCCACCTTTTGAGTTAATAAGTCTGGAGGAAGATCTGAGAACTTGCATGTGTAATAAGAATTGCTCTTGTAACAAAAAAAGTAATGCTGATGTTCTTGGACTGCAGATTATACATTGAATATGTCACTGCCTCTCAAGGAAGAGCTATCAGATGAGATCAGAAGGTTGTTCCTTTCTTTTCAATCGAGTCAATAATGGATGTTAATTATAAATTAATTTTCTCCAGGCAAGAAGAAAGAAATGTGGGGTCCTCTAAATGCAGACACTTTCCCCCTCCCTCACTGCTGATCTAATCCTGCTCATCCTTCAAGATCTAACTTGAGTCTCCAGGAGCCTCAACCAGTTCCCCCAACCTATACAATCTCTCCCTTTTCTGAACTTCTATTGTGTTCCAAAGCAGTGCTGTCTGATTTTTTCCTTAATTATTCACTAATTGTTCCTGCATGTGAATGTTATCATAGATCTGAACTCTTTGGTGCAATTAGACAAAGGCCCTCTCAACCCTCACAGAGCTAGGAGTAGGCCCTGGAAGCTCTTTAAAATGAATTTCAAATATTAAAACAGAATAAATTTGTGTGACTTTGAATATAACAACAGGTAACATTGGAGATCTGTGTCATAAAGGAGGCATCCTCTACATCAATCCATCACCATGCCATTTTGGCTACAGTTCTAAATTTTTTGTTTGAAGCGGTTGGCATGAGATAAAGAGCAGCTCTGCTGTGTGGGATAGTAAATGACTTAACTTTTCTTTATATTTTCTCTATACAGGGTTTAGTTCAGACTGTTCCTGAATGTTGAAAAGATTGAATGTTGCTGCATGAAAGAGACTGAAAAATGATATGGTGAGGATTAACCATGGAATGTCAGTGGGAAGTATGACAGACCCTCTGCACAGGTAAATGCCTTTTAAAGAGAAAATTATAAAATAATAAATATGAGATAAGATATACTTAAGCTCTAGACTAGAGCAACCACAAAGAAAGTAATTCAAGACATATGGTTTGAAAAATTATTAAGTTCTGCTAGAAAATACTCACTTAATGTAAAAGAAAGAAGAAAAGGGGCAACAGAGGAGAAAAAGATAGGGGACATATTTGTTAAAAAGAAGCAAAACAATGGCAATAAATCAAACTGTACAAACAGAAATGCTAAATATGCACAGATTATACAATCCAGTCAAAGGGCAGAGATTGTCAGACTGAATAAGAAAGCAAGACCTAGCTATGTGCTCCCCACAGGAAACACATATTGGGTTCAAACATACAAGTCAGTGGAAGATAGAAATAGTATCCTGTGCAAACAACAACCATAAAAGAGGTGGAGTGGCTATAGTAATAATCAGACAAAATAGACATTAAAATAAATGGACTTAATAAAAGGAAAAAAATTAAAAAATGGTGCCACTGTAAAATTATCAATTCATCAGGAAAATTTAGTAATTATAAAACTATAGGCAACTAAAAACAGAGACCCAAAATACATGAAGCAAAGTCAACAGAATTGAAGGGAGAAAGACAATTTTAATATAGTTGGAGACTGCATTACCCCAACTTCAATAATGGATAGAGTAACTAGAGAAAAATCAAGAAACATGTAGAAGACATCTAAAGACTATATCACCTAACAACAGAAAAATATGTATTCGTCTCTGGCATATATGGAACATAGATGGCAGGCCATAAATCAATCTTCAAATTTTTAAAGGGATTAAAATCATGCAAATTGTTGTCCAACTACAACGGCATTAAATAGAAACTAATCACATTAGTAAATTTGAAAAATATATGAATATGTGGAAATTAAAAGCACACTCCTAACTAATCAATGACTCAAAGAATAAATCACATGAGAAATAAGAAAATACTTTTAGATAAATGAAAACACAACATTCTGGTATGTATGAGATACATTTATAGCATTGCTCAGAACTAAATTTATAGCTGGGAATGCCTATGTTAAAAAAGAAGGCAGATCTCAAAAAATAACCTAAACTTTCACATTAAGAAATTGAAAAGGAAGAGAAAATGAAACCCAAAGCAAACAGATATTAGAAAATGATAAGCAATAGAACAAAAATAAATGAAATAGAGAATAAGAAAAAAATCAACAAAACCAAAAGTTGATTCTTTGAAAGAGCAATAAAACAGACAAAACTTGTGGTAAACTTACCAAGAAAAAAGAAGATTCAAATTACTAAAATCAGGATTTAAAGAGGGTCATCACTACTAACTCTACAAAAATAAAAATTTATAATTGTGCTTTTATAATTGTGCCATAGTTGTGAGATATTCTGTTCTGACTTTTTCATTCATTTTTATTTTTGCTTTTCAGTTCAGGAAGTTCTATTGCATATCTTCTAGACCACCTATTCTTTCTTCATTCACTCTTAGTCTATTGATGAACTCACCAGAAGCGTTCTGTTACAGTAACTTATTTCTAGCACTTTTAAATTAATTGTTAGAGTTTCTATCTCTCAGTTTATATTACCCATCTGTTCTTGCATTTTGTCTACCTTCTTCATGAAAACCCTTGGTATATATGAATCATTTATTTTAATTCAGTCTGATGATTCCAAAATCTCTGCCATATCTAAGTCTGGTTCTGATGCTTGCTTTGTCTCTTAAGACTGCATTTTTGTCCTTTATTTTCATTTTACTTTTTATTTTGTCACCACGACACTCTACTGAGGGCAACATAGTGAGACTCTGTCTCAAAAAAAAAAAAAAGAAGATCTTGGACCTGGACCCTTTTCCAATATTGTACATAAGAACTAACTCAAAATGGATCATAAATATAAATGTAAAAGCTAAAATTAAAAAAAAAAAAAACTCTTGGAAGACAATACATGGGTAATTGGGCAACAATTTTTTTTTAGATAGCACATCAATAAGTTCTTTAGATAACATAGCAACAAAAGAAAAAATATGTAAATTAGACTTCAAATTAAGAATTTCTGTGTTATAAATGATACCCTCAAGAAAGTAATAAAATAAGCCAGAGAATGGGAGAAATATTTTCAAATCCTACACCTGATAAAAAGATGTGTACCTAAAAAATAGCAAAGGGAATGTACACAGTTATGCTATAAGAAATAAAAAAAAAAATAGCAAAGGAAGAAAAACTTATAACTCAATAAAAAACCCAATTAAAAAGTGGGCAAAGGACTTGAATAGAAATTTCTCCAAAGAAGTTATACAAATGATTAAAAATCATGTAAAAGATGCTCAAAGTCCGCAGTCAAGAGAGAAATGCAAATCAAAGCCACAATGAAATGCCACTTCACACTTACTGTGATGGCTACAATAAAAAAGACAAACAATAGGGGGTTCTGGCAAGAATGTAAACGAATTGGAATGCTCAGTAAGTTACAGGTGGGAATATACAGTGATGCAGCCCCTTTGGAAAACAATTTGGCAATTAATTCTTTAAGAAGTCAAACATAAGAGTTATCATGCAGCCCAGCAATCCCTCTCCTATGGGATCTCCTGAAGGAATAAAAACCTATATTTATACAAAAATTTGTATACATATGTTCATAACAGCCAAATCCGTAAGAGCCAAAAAGTACATAATCCCATTATGTACTTTAATTACATTAAGCCAAAAAGACATAATCCCAAATCCCATCAACTGATAAAGGAATGAATAAAATGTGGTATATCCATTCAACAGAACATAATACTAAGCTAATAAAAAGGAACGAAGTTCTGATACACAACATGGATAACATGGATAAACCTAGAAAAAATACTAAGTCAAATAAGCCAGTCATATGATACAAGTTCATTAATACAGAATGGCCCAAACAGGCAAATACATAAGGATAGAAAGTAGATACTAGGTCAGACACAGTGGCTCACACCTGTGATCTTGGCACTCTGGGAGGCTGAGGCAGGAGGATTGTTTGAGCTCAGGAGTTGAAAACCAGCCTGAGCAAGAGTGAGACCCCGTCTTACTAAAAATAGAAAAATTAGCTGGATGCTGTGGCAGGTGCCTATAGTCCCAGCTACTCAGGAGGCTGAGGCAAGAAGATCTCTTGAACCCAAGAGTTTGAGGTTGCTGTGAGCTAAGCTGATACTATAGCCTGGGCAACAGAGTGAGACTTGGGCTCAAAAAAAGAAAGTAGTTTAGTAGGACCTGAGACTGGTGATGAACTAGGGGGGAATAGGAAGTGACTTCTTATGAGCAGAAGTTTCTTTTGGGGGTGAGGAAAATGTTCTAAAATTGTATAGTGGCAACTGTTACAAAATTCCGTGAATATACCAAAAACCATTGAATTGTATGCTTTCAAGGGATGAACTGCATTATGTAAATTATATTTCACTAAAGCTGTTAAGAAAATTAACATGATGCATTTAATAGCTGACACGCTCCATACTTGCAGGAAGGGTGGCAGTGGAAATGTAGTGGGTTTCTAGAAGTGGTAGGCATTCTCCTCTAGCACAGCAGGATCTGAATGCTCCCATGGTGTCATCAGGAACTTCTTTCTCCGCCAGGTCTACTTCCCTTGAGTTTACCTTGTTCTCAGGTAGACTGACTCTTCAAGGAACCAGCAACCCCAGACTTACAGGTTGTCTATAAAGTCTATCACCTTCCCCACTCCCGTGGAAAGAGTGCTTGTCCTAATACTTAGAGATCAAGCCCTCAGACTGTTTGTTGGTGGCCTGGCTTGGGATACCTGCCCCCTGTTGAGTCAGTCTCTGTGGCCTAGGGAACAGACTGATTGATTTGACCTAGAGGCCATGCTTATCTCTAGGTGGGTCCGGGAGAACCCCACCTGAACCATGAATAGGCATGTATTATGTTCCTTCTTAAGAGTTTTGAGGTGCTGGTAGCAAAAGTGGGTATGGGTGTTGGGATGCATGACAAGGGGAGAAAGTATAACTCAGAAGCAGGTTGTTGTTAAACTTTCTGAGTTTAGGAAGAAAAAGATCTATTATGATCCCTAGTGATGATTTTTAAACCAGTATGAAAAAAAGGGGAGGAGGGTATGCCCAAGGTTAAATAATGGACTTTGATTGATCATTCAGCCACACAGAAGGTGCCTCTTAAAAATTTTCTAAAATGATAACAAACAGTTGAAAATGTCTATAATTTAAAAAAAACTCTAGTCCTTATGATGAGCTAGCTTAGCACCAGAGTCCCTCCTGCACGTTTTCCATTTCAACACAGTATACCTAATCCTGACTTGTAACGGCAGGACTGCATTGATAGAGGATACTAACTTTTCCCAAAATGAAGGGGGGCTGTATATACAAGAATTTTTCGGGTATTACTTTCCATTGTCTCCTGGAGTGGAATCCACAGAGCAAAGCAGACTCCTGTCTTTACCTGCTTCACTGTGGAAAAAGTTGCAACTTGAGATCAGTCACATAGGCACGTTCAGGGTGGCAGAATTTCAGCCTGTGTTTTATGATCTTGGTATCTGTACTCTTTGGTCTCCTGCTAGAAGATTTCCAGGAAAGTTTCTAGAATTTGGTATTGTATTAAAAACATACACATTGGTCCTTAGATAGCCTCTACTGATCAACTGTTTGGGGCTTTTCCACAGCTTGGCATTTTATCTGTATTAATTTCTCTTTTGTAAATAGAGAAAAGTCTGTGTCTTGAATTTTTTTTGTTGTATTATATCTTTGTTAGCAACTCTGCAAAGTAGATCAAAAAGATAAGAATACTACCAGTTTGATTACTGAGAATGTTTGCTTGCCCAGGAATGCTACACTCCTATTACCACCACTACTAATAATGGCCAACATTTATTTCTCATTTACATAGACAAGTGAATACTTTAAGAGGACAGTACCATTTCAACAATGAGGAAGCTTAAGTGACTTACTCAACATCACACAGCTAGTAAGGGATGGAACCAGAATTGAAATTCATATTCTGGTCAGTGCTTTTAATCACCTTGCGAGTATACCTTTTAAGTTATTGGATCCACCAGAAGCCCTGGTGACTCTACCATGAGTTACTGCAATGACTAGAGGCACACATATGGAACAGCCTAAGTATATACATGTACGGCGTGTGGACACACACACAGCATATGGACACACACACACCCCATGTGGCTGCACACACAGACAGCATGTGGACACACACACCCCCGTGGACACGCACACATACACGCACACATACACACTGCTTCTGCCCTAGCTGAGCTAAGCTCCCTCTCCTACCTCTTCATCTCCTGGGAAGACAACAGTGTCAGAGGTGGAGTCCGAACTCAGTGCCGTTTCCTTCCTGGGCAACCCGTGGTAAATCGCTTCCAGCACTTTTCATCCTGTGGGTCACAACCCACAGGAACTGTATTAAAGGGTCACAGCAATAGGAAGGTTGAGACCCACCGGCTTAGACGCTCTAATCTTTAGTATTTGTAAAATATTCTGCCTCCCTCACCATCAGAATCAAATAAGCGTATGCTGGGCAGGCACTTTGCATTAATAGTTGTATAGTTCCCCTTCTTCCGGGTGACTGGTGAAACCCACCCCCAGGCCCTGCTCTTCGCTCTCAGCAGCCCCTGACATCCGGATTGTTGGCCACAACATTCACTCTACCATGGATGAAAAGAACGTAAACAGATAAAAGTCCAGAGTTAGGTTCCCTCTCCATGCCAGCCTCAAGGGACATAGCTCACCCTCTTTCTACTCCTTGATAGGTATTTTGGATCTCAAAATCAAAGTGATCATGCACACTCCTTGGCAGCCAGCTTTCTGAAAGGAAGCTAGTCACTCGTGACAGGCTGGTGTGAGCACCGACGGCAATCTTCTCCCAACATTTGCAGGTTATAGAAGCGACACCAGAGACAGAGCAATCCCAGTTGAAAGAAAAGGTTCTACATTTTCCAGGCTTGTTTTAAAGAAGGCTCCCCTGTTTGGGGGCAGCGCCAAAGATGGGCTTGCATGTCTTCAGCATGAAGGGATGAGAGGGAAGGCCTGAGATCTCAGAGAGGCTGTCCGAGAGATGAGAGAGGGTTCCCCCCACACACCAAGGCTGAGGAATTAGGTCCTCAGAGACTCACCTACCAAGTTTGAAGATGTCTGCAAGAAAGGGAGGCTGACATTTTGGTTGGTTGGTTTCTTGACCTTTTGGGCTCCCCTACCTACCCAGATAGCATGAACCAAAGACAGATGGCCAGAATGAGAGAAGTTTCCAGAAAAGCTAAAGATCAATCTACATGCATCTGTAGATCCAGCAAGGAGGTCATGGGGTATAGAGACTAGGGCTGCAGGCTTACCTCACACCAAGGAGGTGTGGGCCAAACTGGGGAGACATCAGGAGAACGTGGCATGCAGTGTCCAGCTGGGGGTGTCTGAAAGGTGTGGTCCAGACTCACAAAGCTTAGAAGTGGCCAAGCACCCATCATCAGACCCTGGGGGGCTTACTGGGGTTTCCACTCTCCAATACCAAAATCAAGGTTTGGTATCAATGACCTTCTGAAAAGAGACAGGCGGCCAGATGCAGCCACTCACGCCTGTAATCCCAGCACTCCAGGAGGCCAAGGCAGGTGGATTGCTTGAGCTCATGAGTTCAAGGCCAGCCAGAGCAAGAAGAGCAAGATCCCATCTCTACTAAAAGCATAAAAAATCTAGCCAGGCATTATGGCAGGCACCTGTTGTCTCACCTACTTGAAAGGCTGAGACAAGAGGCTCTCATTTGAGCCAAAGAGCTTGAGGCTGCTGTGAGCTTATGATGCCATGGCTGTCTACTCAGGGAGACAGAGTAAGATTCTGTATCAAAAAATGAAAGAAAGAAAGAAAAAAGAAAACAAAGCTCCACTAGCAACCACCAACGAAGGGCCTTCCACCCAGCCCACTCTCATGGAAGAGGGCAAAGTACAGGGAAGGGGGGGTGCACGGAGGGCAGACTGCACCCTACCTCCTCTCCCGGCCAGCAGGGTCATGAATACACCACAGCTGAGAGGAGGCAAAGAGCCGTGAATGGAATCTCAGGTTGAAGTGGACATTGCAAATGAATGAGGGTAAATTCCAATCACCAGAACGAAACTACTAATATGCAGAAGCAAGTGAAAAATTATGGAGTCCAACTGGGAAGTTACTAAGGGAACTTGCTGCCCCAGCAGGAAGGGAGGAGACCAGGGCAGACACAGCGCAGCTGGTTGGAGCTACTGGAAAAACAAGACTGTCTTGTGTTTATTCGTCAGTAAGGTGAGAGCTCTCAACCCAAGCACCAGTGTCCATTGAGAGTTTAAAGCTTGTCCACTTCGCCCATGTGGGCCAGGAGTCCAGGTCTCAGGGCTGTGACTGGGGCGTCAGGCCTCTGGAGCCCAAGAGCCGGGGACGGATGAGACCTGGCTCCCCTGATCACTGTGTGACCTTGGACAAGCTCCACTTCTCTATGCCTCAGTTTCCTTACTTGTAAAATGGATAGGTTGGAGTTTTTGTGAAGGTTAACTAAGCACCCTTATAAAGCATTTAGCCCAGTGTCTAGCAGACTAAGTGGCGGACAGTCTTTAAACATTACTGGTCTTGGCTCGGTGCCTGTGGCTCAATCAGCTAAGGCGCCAGCCACGTACACCTAAGGTGGCGGGTTCAAATCCCCAGCCCAGGCCCGCCAAACAACAATGATGGCTGCAACCAAAAAATGGCCAGGCATTGTGGCGGGCGCCTGTGGTCCCAG